>CM077259.1:27368938-27563938 GCA_039654775.1 Spinibarbus caldwelli | reverse complement strand
TCCTCTACAAACTGGCCCTGCTCAAACACGTGTCACACACTACACGCTTCACACACTACACACACACACTCACACTTGCTCTACATACTGGTCCTGCTCAAACATGTGCGTCATATACTACACACACTCATACTACACACACACACACACACACACACACACACGTTTGTTTTTGTGAATTGTGGGGACTCTCCATAGGTGTAATGGTTTTTATACTGTACAAACTGTATGTGCTATCGCCCTACACCAACCCTACACCTAAACCTACCCCTTACAGGAAACTTTCTGCATTTTTACTTTCTCAAAATAACTCACTCTGTATGATTTATAAACCTTTTGAAATATGGGGACATGGGGCAATGTCCTCATAAATCACCTTCTCCTTATAATACCTGTCATGCCCATATCAGTATACACATTTGTGTCCTCGTGTCACACATGCGCACACACTCACACATTCTCACACACACAATTACACACGCACTCACACACACTCCCGCTCTACATCCTGGCCCTGCTCAAACACGTAGGTCACACACTTCAGCCTCATGCTCTCATAATTCAATTCAATTCAAGTTTTGTTTGTGCAGCGCTTTTCACAATACAAATCGTTGCAAAGCAGCTTTACAGGAAATTAAAGTTTCTATATTATATTTAGTACTAGTTTATCAGTGGTGACTAGTTGTGAAGTTGATGTCCATATGGCAGAAATGTACAGTAATCATGCAGTTACTTAATGACATGTAATCAAACAGACAATAAACACTATTAACAGCAATAACAGCAGTGTTGCGATCAAACTTACAGCAAAAATTTGGTGGTTTTGTGTGTTGGCATCATCTCTTCTCAGGTGTTCGGTCATCTCAGACCTTCATAAGGGCTGGATCCGGACTGAAGCTTGTGTAATTCCTAGTGGCAGAAACAGAGAAACAAATAGAGACAAAATTAGTGTAGCTGCTGTTCAAACCAAGCAAAAATGATGTGTTCAGTCCAAGTAAAAGAATGATAGTGTACATTTAATCAGATATAACTCAAGTACAAGGTTATGAGATGCATTATGTGAATGCTTGGCTAAAGAGATGTGTCTTTAATCTAGATTTAAACAGAGAGAGTGTGTCTGAACCCTGAACGTTATCAGGAAGGCTATTCCAGAGTTTGGGAGCCAAAAGTGAAAAAGCTCTACCTCCTTTAGTTGACTTTGTTATCCTAGGTACTACCAAAAGTCCAGAGTTTTGTGACCTTAGGGAGCGTGATGGATTGTAATGTGGTAGAAGACTAGTTAGGTACACAGGAGCTAAACCATTTAGGGCCTTATAACTAAGTAGTAGTATTTTGTAACTGATGCGGAACTTAATAGGTAGCCAGTGTAGAGTTGGGCTGTAAAATTGGGGTGATATGTGCATATTTTCTCACGTGTGCTTCCTCTTGCAGAAAGCGTTCCGGACGAGCGGCGGCTTGCGGCTGGACGAGCGTGTGTTCTCCATGTGTCAGCTGAAGCAGCAGCCGCTGGCGCTCCTCATGATGATGGTCCATCCGGGCCTGTACCGCGTCGATGACCTGACGGATGAGGTCAGTCCACAGTCAGATCTCATTCAGTCAATCCATGTCTGAAATGAAGAATCTCACATCTGTGTTTTTAGTAATCACAGGGATCAGATCACAGATACATGATGCTGAACAAGACCTTCCAGAATCACATAATGTTCCTGCTATCAAATGAAGATCCACCCATATGAGTCCAGTGTCTTCACAACAATAAATTGTGCTGGTTTAAGTTCTGTTAGGACAGTATATTACTCAGTAAACACTTTAACCCTGAATCCTGAGTTTGTATCTAAAGCAAACCTTAAAGGAATAGTTGAGCCAAAAATGTGCTCACCCTCCGTCTGTCCAAGATCAGGATGAGTGTGTTTCTTCATCCGGTTTGGAGAAATGTGTCTCTGCATCACTGTCTCAGCAATGGATGCTCTGCAGTGAATGGGTGCCGTCAGAATGAGAGTCTAGTCACCTATATTTATATACCGCTTTTAACAATACGGATTGTGTCATAGCAGCTTTACAGGATTTAAATAGGAAAAATAGTGTATAATAATGTAAATAATAGTGTATAACAGCTGATAAAAACATCACAAGTAATCCACAGCACTCCAGTCCAACAGTTAACATCTTGAGAAGACAAACGTTGAAACAAATCCAGCATTAAGACGTTTTTAACGTCCATAATCCAGAATAACGCTTCTTCCAGTGAAAAAGTGGTCTGGTCTGAATCAGGAGAGAAATCTGCACAAAACAGCTCTAGACAAATCTGTGGCTGGATTTTGATGTGAGAGACAACACTTTTTCACTGGAGGAAGCGTTGTTATGGATTCTGGACTCTTTAAGGACAACTTTTAACTTCACATGATGCACGATGTCAAAGGTCATGATCCTGAGCTGATCAGCTGCAAGCACTGATGGTTTAGTGTGGAACTGATGTGAGGTGTGTTTTGTTATCAGGGGGCTCTGAACATCAGCGACCGCACGATTCCTCAGCCCAGAGCGCAGCAGCTGTCTGTGGAGAAGCTGAGCAGAGACGCAGCCTTCCTCATGGACTGCGGCACCGTGAGTTCACACTCTTCTTCTGTTTTGAGTGTTACTGAAAGTAAGACAGAGTCTCGCTGGTCATTATCACAGAATGTCATGATCAGGACCTGATTATTCACACGGCTCCTGAGCACAGCTGATGAGCTGAAGCATCCTACTGACTCACTTCTGAAGCGTCTGTGAATAAACCAACCAAGCGGCTTTGAGCCTAGACGAAAAAACAAGTTCAAACCAGATGAACATTTAACGGATAATGTGCTGCACTTATTACACAGCTTTTCACCAACATAATTTACATTGATATGAAGTATCAGTTCTTCTCCTCAGGTCATGTATCTGTGGATCGGAAGGAACTGCAGTCCGGTTTTCCTCACTCAAGTGCTGGGAGTGGAGAGTTACGCTGCCGTTCCTCTCGACACGGTAAACTCACTCACTACTACTGCTTTATTCACTTATGAGACACTTCTTTACCAAACAACAAGCAACATTTATCTTTATCACTTACAAATGGTTGCAATTGCTGCTGTTCATCACTGCTGGACCTCATTAGAAATGATTAGTTTCTTGTTAGATTGGTGGTTTTTAGTGTAAATAAATGCTTTTTAATGTTGTCATGTTTTTGTGCCAGATAAATATTCCTCTGATTGCAAAATGCAAGTCATTTTTATCAAAGATGTTGTTTGTCCTTCAGTAGCTTCAGTTAGTTTAATATGTCAGTGTTTTAGAGTTCAGCTGAGTAATTGTTCAGAAGCAGATTGTGCTGATACCATCAGCAGTATGTGGATATTAGCTATAAACTGTGAGTAATGGATCAGATTGATTTGTTTGTATTGTGAGGGTTTAAGCTGGTTTAAGTTTGAGTTCAGAAATGAGATGTTTGAGTGTAATGTGTGTTTTCTCCTCTCAGATCCAGCTTCCAGAGCTGGACACAACTGAATCTTCACGACTGCGAGCGTTCATCGACTGGCTGAGAGAACGCCGGCCGTTCCACCCCGTCCTGCACATCATCAGGTCAGAATCACTGAGATATAATGAACACATAGATAAATAGATAAATATGTCACTTAATGAGTGATTCATTTCATGATTCAGTCAGTGATTCGTTTAGGAATGAAGCAAGTGAATGAGTCACTGAATTATTGACTCAAAGGATTCATTCAAAAACAGATTCACTCCAGATCAAAACACGACTGTGTTGTTCTGAGACACAAAAATGTTTTTTTTATCCATTCATTCTAACTGCATTCAAATAGGCTTCGTCATGCAGTCAATGCTTTTGAACTCTCAAGACATGTTTTTGTTTTTTTTGTTTTTTTGCAAAGTGAGTAACATACTCGATAATGTCAGCTTGCTTATCATTAAAACAACAATTACGATATTATCATTAATGATAAATATCACACACTTTACATGATTCTTTTTAATGCAAGGTTTTGAGAAGCCAATTCTAAAATCCCTATATCACCGTGTGCATCAGTTCTGGATCACTGTATGACTGACTTGTGTGTTGCTGATGCCTCGTGCTGTTTTGCTGCTGATTTTTGTGTCTGAATAACTGAACAGTGTATGAATGTGTCTGACGCTCCTCTCTTGATTTCAGAGACGAGTCTCCGCTCAAGGCTGAGTTCATGCAGAACATGATCGAGGATCTCAGTGAATCCGCTCTCTCCTACTACGAGTTCCTGCTGCACCTGCAACAGCAGATCTCCAAGTGATCCCACAATGCCCAGCTGGAGCCAGACGCAAACCTGCAGTCAATAAAGTCCCGTCTGTGTCCCACTACAGCTGTCTGTGAGGAGTGATGCTTCACACGTTCACACATGCGCCTTTCTGAGCGCAGATCCTTTCTAATTTATTGCCTTTTACTAAAAAAACAAAAATGTAGGAAAATGGTTTCTTATGAATTTCTTACAACCTTTATAATTAGTGCTATTCAGAATTAGCGCTTTATAATTCGTGTGGTTATCGTCACAGGTTTATCTGTTTGATCTTCAGGTTCGTCTGTGTTATTCAGTCATTGTTTTAATTGATGAGGAAGGCAATGCAGTTGAATTCAATATCTGCCTTAAGTGGGACTCTGAGAAGAAATGCTTTGCAAGTATGTGACGTTTTACACGGCAAATTCAGACTCTCGACCGCATTATAGAAACGTATATTGATAAACCTATATTCTATTCAAAAGATTGTTAATTTTAGTAAAAACATTATTCAGATGATGCGAGATGATAAACAAACTGCTTGGGACTTTATTATTGTTTTTTCCATGAAGAGAGATTTTTAAGAACTGGCTAAATCTATGAAAGCTTTAGGTGAAGTGATCAGCTAAAGACACATTTGTGTACTTAAAGCTTGAAATATAATCCAAAATACAGAATAAATACAGAGATTTCTCTGCAGCTAATAGAGTTTTATGTTAAATGGCTGGTTGTGAATGGAGAACTGATGAAGGTAGGAGTAACAATAATCTGAGCAATCTTCAGTCTTGATTCTGTTCGCAGATGTAATCAAATCCAACATTCAGAGGGATATTTTTTTATATTTAAAAAAAAAAAATCCTCTTGTTTCCTCTGCGGTTGTTCAGCTTATTTTAGCACACATGACAACTGTGTTTTTGAGAAATGATTTGTAAATTCTCTGCAATTTTGTACATGTGAACCTTCTGAATGAATGAAGTCAATAAAGAGGAAATCTTATGTGAGCTCTCCTGAATATCTCCACTGTTTTCAGTGCTTTTACACAGTTGCTTTGGTGTTTGTGCTCTCGTGTTCTGTCATGCAGTGCACAGTGTCTGCTGAACTAGACCAGTCCACACCAACAACATCAGCAAACATGTTACTCCCTCCATAAAGACCTGGGCCCGTATTCACAAAACATCTTATCTTAGCACTAAGAGTTCTCCTAGGTAGCAGTAAAGGTTTTTAGCTAAGAGTTTTCTCTTAAAACCTATTCACAAAGCTGCTGAGACCAACTTTGACTCAGGAATAGAGAGAAGTCTTAAGCTGAGAGTAAGGGGGCGGGGTTTACCTCGTTGCTATGGATGATGTCAGCATGCTTACTAACTATGCACACAGTGATTGGCTGATAGTCTCTGTCAGAGATTGATTGTTGGAAATATTGTAGAGCGCAATATTTTGTTGCCATATTCAAATAAAGGTTTTAAATAAAATGTTAATTGCCACAATCAAATAAAAATTTTAAAATGCAGGCTAAGTGCAATAAATAATCAAGTATATATTCAGCTAAATGTCAGCCTCTTGCATGTATGCTTCTCGTAGCGGAGATGCATATAAACAGCTTTTTAATTAACAGTAGAATAATCATGGCCAGGGTGCGATTTGTGAAAAAAAAAAAAAAAAGCAAGGGGGATGCTTTTGAAAACTTTTTTCTCTCCAGGGTCAGGTTATAAATGTTAGTGTGATCTGTTAACAACGCACATCATAAATCCATCTGTTTAGGCAAGTAAATGGTTGTCATGTCATGAAATGTTTTTAATACGAAAAATGTATTTAAGGTGATCACAATTTAATAAAAACATATTAATTGTAGCCTAATGATTTTATTTCCCTGGTGATTCAAAAAACGAATACATTACACAGAGAAAGCGAGCAAAGAACAGTATCAACGGAGCTTTTTGAAACTCAGAGTCAGTAAACCATTGAGTCTAAAATGATTCACTGTTTCGAAGCTCTCCAGTCACGAATCATTTGATTCAGAGCGCGTTTCCAGAATCATTTTATCTCCACCGGCGATAAAAATTAATTTTTATATCCCCCCATTCCCCAGCACCCTGATCATGGCTGATAGTAAGACATGTAAACAAAAGAAAACCAAACTGGATGCAAGAACAGCTGGTACTTCTTCCCCAACTGGTTAATGAAAAGGATATAATCAAAGGACAATTAGGAGTTGGGATAACCTCCAAACCCTAAAGCTGATACCTTTTTAAAAGCTCATTATCATCAAATGTTTCTAAAATGTTTATATTCTGAGGCAGATTGCCGGGAACACCCATTTTAGGAGGATAGTTGTGAGTTGATCTCAGTGATTTAGGAGTCCTCTTCACTACTCCTACCGTTTCACAGATTTAGGAGCTATTAGCGCTAAAACGCTTTGTGAAATACTCTTAGAGCAAAAATTTAGGAGTCCTAAATGTAGGACTGACACGCCCAAGATTTTCTCCTAAATCGGCAAGTTAGGAGCTACTTTTAGCCTTAAGATGTTTTGTGAATACAGGCCCTGATCAAGAGCAGCTTTACTGAAGCGTTAGGTGTTTGCATGAGTGTTAATGTTTTTGCTGCTGCTCTCTATAGCTGTCCAGTCAAACAGATGAGTTTGGATTGCAACTTCCAAAAGAGGGTTAGGTTAGGGTTAGGGTTAACCTAACCCTATTACATTTGTAATTTGTCAATACAAAATTAATAGAATCAGTCCAAAATTTTACAAAATGTTAATTTGTCAACACCTTTTTCCCATGAAACACAAGAGTGTTTCATACAGACAAGCATACCTCTTCCTCAAAGCAAGGAGGGTCTGGTGAGACACCTCACTTAATGCTATCAGAGAACCAGGATTACGCAAGTAACCTCTTACAAGCCTGCATTTCGGTGTCTTACTATGGGATATCCTAACTCCTGTATTGACAGATAACCTGCCTCGAAGTCTCCTGCCAACCAAAGAGACCTATAATAGGGCCGGTTGAGTCAACACTCAAGATCCTACGCTCAATATGGCATGTGCAAGCATTTGAGCTGTAACATTCAGTTTATAGAACCTTGTAAATGTGAACCAACTCACCACTTCACTGATATCTTGTATTGTGACCCCTTTAAAGAGAGCCCACGAAGTTGACATTGCCCTCGTTGAGTGAGCACGTAAACCAGATGGAGGTGTAAGACCCTTACTGGAATATGCTAGAGAAATTGCCTCCACTATCCAGTGGGATAAATGTTGTTTAGTGATTAGCTTTGCCCAAGACACAAACAGCTGATCACTCTCTCTGAACCCTTTAGCTCTTTCTGTGTAAATACGTGAAGCACGCTCTGGGCATAACACATTCAGCCTTTGCTGCTTTACTGAAGCAAAGGGCGATGGATAAAAGGCTCTTAACTTGAGAGAAATAATAGAATTATCCAATTTAGGCATAAATGCAGGGTTAGGTTTCAAAAGTACCCTTGCATCTCCTGGCATGAATTGCATACACACTGAGCGTGCTGAAAATGTGTTAGTTTCACTTATGTGCTTTGCTAAAGCCAAGGCTAACAGCAGTGCCATCTTAAACAACAGTAATTTAAAGTCAATTTTGTTCTTTGACTCAAATGGAGTCACAGAAAAGCCATCAAGCACAAGAACCCAGAGTCTTTTCAGAAAAGGAAGAAAATGCTTCAGCGGCCAGCATTTCCAGGTAGTTTATGTGACAGTGGATCAGACGGTGACCCCATCAGTCTCCATGCATCCAGCTGTTCAGCCCAGAATAGAGCTGCTGTGGTGGGCAACTCTACGGGAATGGATATCTGTGGGGCAGAAACTGGATCGGGGCTAGCTGACATGAGGAGATCCTGACCCGACAAGCTAACCTGCAACGGAGGCTCTTCATGGTGAAGCATGCGCAGTGCTCTCAGGAGCCAGGACTTTTGACTGCCATTTGGGCTTTTTTTAGCCCAAGACATGCAGAGCAGACTGGTGTGTGTCTTTGCATGAAATCTCGTTCCTGCATGAGCAAACCCGTGGAGAATCTCCCTCGCTATAGGGTAGTCTGCATCGGTACTGAGTGACCTTTGCAGTGAGCTTTAGTGCTGATTGAGTGTGGTGGCCAACAAGTCGTCTATAAGCACAGTACCAAGATGACTAGCTAGCAGCCAGCATGGAGACTAGTTGATGGCTATCTGAGTTGAGCAGGCTTCTGGTGTGAAGCAAGAAGAGGTTTTTGAGCATCATAATGTTGGGTTTCTGAGGAGTATGTGGAAAGGGCATATCCCATAGTGAGACACTGAAAACCTATGCTTGAGAGAGAACTGTCACTGTGGCTCCTCCTCCTTTATAGAGTGTAGCTCCGCCCCTGCCTGGAATCAACCATTTACAGAAAACAAATAGAATAAAAGTCCTATTTAAATGTGACTTTAGTACAGATGTGTGTTTATGCACAACTACTATTTGTCAGCAAAACTCATTTGAAGAACCTGAGCAGATGTTGAACAAAAGACTGAAGAAATCAAGCAGAAGCCTTTAGATCGAAAGGTTTCTATGATAAAATGATAAATGATGCAATTCAGTGAAGTGTCCAAACCTCTCTCTCTTCTAAAAAAAATCTCTCTTTCTCAAAATAAAAATAATTGTATATATATATATATATATATATATATATATATATATATATATGCACATAAACGGTGCTGGGTAGTAACTGATTACATTTAATTGTAATCAGATTCCAAAAAGTAAGTACTTGTAATTAGATTATATTACTTTTTAAAATACCCGTAATTAGACTACAGTTACTTTTTATTGATTACCTGATTATATATTATTCACATGGTCACATGACATGCAGGGAAACAATTATATTATTTCATATTTTCCTTTGATTGTTGTCAATTTTAAACGATTTATTTTAACTTTACATTTTTATGATTTAATTATTAGATTTTCATTAAACTCGCAAACCAATTGCAGTTCCTTCATGAACCCCAGTTTGGGAAACTTTGACAATGTAATGTTTAATGCACTTCAATAGCAACAAATGGACTATATTTATATATTTTCATTCTCTTTGTATTTTTATATCAATATGGTACAAGGTTATCCTATTTAAATCAATGTCATAAATGAGTTAGGTCAAAAGTAATCAAAAAGTAGTCTGATTATATTACCTGAAATGTGTAATGTAATGGATTACGTTACTAACTACCATTTTTGTCATGTAATTTGGAATCAGTAATGGATTACAATTTGTAAGTAATCTACCCAGCACTACACACACACACACACGTTGTGTTTCCATGTTTTATGGGGACATTCCATAGGTGTAATGGTTTTTATACTGTATAAACTGTATATTCTGTCGCCCTACACCAATGCTACCCCTAACCCTACCCCTTACAGGAAACTTTCTGCATTTTTAGATTTTCAAAAAACTGAATTCTGTATGAATTATAAGATTGTTTCCTCATGGGGACCTAAAAAATGTGTTACTATCCTTGTGGGGACCTTTGGTCCCAATTATGTGATAAATACCAGGTGTACACACACACACACACACACACACGCGCGCGTTTGTTTTTGTGAATTATGGGGACTTTCCATAGACTTCTATTGTTTTTATACTGACCAAATGCCATTTTCTCTCCCCTAACCCTAAAGCTTCCCCTTACAGAAAACCTGTTTGCATTGTTACGCTTTCAGATAAACATCATTTACTATTTTTAATATTTTTAAAAGGCCGGTCACACAATGTCAAAAATTTCAAGTTTCACTATCCTTGTGGGGACATTTGGTCACAATGTAGCATAAAGAAGTACACACACACACACACACACACAGATACTTTTTGCAAACGTCACGACGATGAGCCCGGACTTTTATTTTGAAACGTATTCGTCACCAATAGGGGACACATTATTGAGGCTCCGCCCCATCAATAATAAGAGATTGAGACCGCGAGACAGTAGCAGCAGACTGATATTGCTCATTAACCGCTGATCAGCGCTGGTCATCGCAGTGATGGAGGTCAGCGAGGAGCCCGAGAGCGCGCCGCAGGAGAAGAGCGCCCGCAGCGCGGCGCAGAGACGCGCGGAGCTCCGCAGGAGGAAGCTGCTGCTGAACTCAGAGGAGCGCATCAGTAAGATCGTGGGCTTCGGCCAGAGCGAGACGGACAGCGACAGAGGTCAGTCCAGGTCACTCTCATCAGACATCACTAACGCTGCTGGACAGCAAACACCTCCACTTATGATTCATATCATATACTGAGGCTCCAGAACTGATGATCCAGAGCCACACGATCAATCACCATTCACTTACATTCGATTAGGCACATAGAAATACTGCATCTCTATTGTGATGTGATGTTTCTTAGTGTACATTTCAGTGCTTCATTCCAGGTTAAACTGACATGTTGAATGCCAGATTTTAGACTTTTGGAGCCCACCTCTATATGATTCATAAGAAATAGAGAGGAACCATGAGGCTGTGAGATATAAGTACAGTTACAGAGTCTCTCTGTTTAATAACGGACAGTGTGTGTTAAAGGAATAGATCAGATAAAAATGAAAATATGGTCGTCCAAGATTAAGATGCGATTGTAGAAATGTGTCTCTGCGTCAGTGTCTCAGCAATGGATGCTCTGCAGTGAATGGGTGCCGTCAGAATGAGAGTCCAAACAGCTGATAAAAACATCACAATAATCCACAAGTAATCCACAGCACTCCAGTCCATCAGTTAACATCTGGAGAAGACAAAAGCTGAAACAAATCCAGCATTAAGACGTTTTTAATGTCTAAAATACGAGTCCATAATCCATAATAACGCTTCCTCCAGTGAAAAGTGTTCTGGTCTGAATCAGGAGAGAAATCTGCACAGATCAAGCAGCGTTTACAAGACCAAAAAAAAAAAAAAAAAAAAAAAAATATATATATATATTGACAAAATCACTTTTAAAGTTGTCCAAATGAAGTTCTTAGCAATGCATATTACTAATCAAAAATTAAGTTTTGATATATTTATGTTAGGAAATTTATAAAATATCTTCACGGAACATGATCTTTACTTAATGATTTGATGATGATTTTTGGCATAAAAGAAAAATGGATAATTTTAACCCATACACATTTTTTTTGGCTATTGCTACAAATATACCTGTGCTACTTAAGACTGGTTTATTACAAATATGTGGCTGGATTTTAATGTGAGAGACAACAGGAGATGGACTGGAGGAAGAGTTATTATGGATTATGGGCTTGTATTTGAGTTAAAAACATCTTAATGCTGGATTTGTTTCAGCTTTTGTCTTCTCCAGATGTTAACTGATGGACTGGAGTGCTGTGGATTACTTGTGGATTATTGTGATGCTTTTATCAGCTGTTTGGATTCTCATTCTGACGGCACCCATTCACTGCAGAGCATCCATTGCTGAGACACTGATGCAGAGACATATTTCTACAAACCTGATGAAGAATCAAACTCATCTTGAGTGTATTTTGTGTTTGCAGCAGGCAGAGTGCTGGAGCCACGGTTTCACCTGGATCTGGATCGGAGTGAGCCCTGGTCCTCCTCTAAGCGGCTGTCTCCACTGGTGTCTGAGTCAGTGGGCAGTGTTTCAGAAGCATCCAGCGCTGAGGCGGCTGAGGACGATGTTTCTCGAGGTGTTCGGCAGAGGCAGACAGCAGATGAGCGCTCCTCTTCTCCTCGCAGGGGTCTGCAGAAGTACCTGTCCCGCTTCGATGATGCCATGAAGCTGCGAGGACAGCTGTCTGCTGAGAAGACGACTCAAGACGGCGGCGGGGGGGATGCCGAGGAGCTGGACTCGTTTCGTCTCTTTCGGCTGTTCAGCAGCGTCGCTCTGGCTGTGTTCGTGCGCATCTTTGTGTGCCAGTATCTGGTGAGTGATACACAGATGCAGACAGACGCAGACACAGATACAGACTCAGATAGATGCATACAGATGCAGACACAGACTCAGACAGACGCAGACACAGATACAGACTCAGATAGATGCATACAGATGCAGACACAGACTCAGACAGACGCAGACACAGACTCAGACAGACGCAGACACAGACACAGACTCAGACAGATGCATACAGATGCAGACACAGACAGATACAGATGCAGACGCAGAAAGATGCAGACACAGATGCAGACGCAGACAGATGCATACAGATGCAGACACAGACAGATACAGATGCAGACGCAGAAAGATGCAGACACAGATGCAGACGCAGACAGATGCAGACAGACGCAGACGCAGACAGACACGGATAGAGACGCAGACGCAGATGGACACAGACACAGATGCAGACGTGTGATTTTACTCTTCTTAAAGGGATAGTTGACCCAAAAATTCATATTCTGTCATTAATTACTCACCCTCATGTCGTTCCAAACCCGTAAGACCTTCATTCATCTTCTGAACACTGATTAAGATATTATTAATGAGATCTGAGAGCTTTTTGACCCTCTATAGACAGCAAGGGTTCTTCCACGATCAAGGCACAGAAACTCAGTAAAGACATCAGTAAAATAATCCATGTGACATCAGTGGTTCAGCTGTAATTTTGTGAAGCTACAAGACATGCGTTGTGATATTCTCCACAATGGTGGCACACAACAGCAGATGGGATGAGGAGGAAAAGTATTGTTGAAAACAATTTATTTTATTTTATGAAGTTAAGCTTCATAAAATTACAGCTGATGTCACATGGACTATTTTACCGATGTCCTTACTACATTTCTACACCTTGATCGTGGTAGTACCCTTGCTGTCTATGGGAGGGTCAGAAATCTCCGTATTTCATCAAAAATATCTTAATTTGTGTTCAGAAGATGAACGAAGGTCTTACGGGTTTGGAACGACATGAGGGTGAGTAATTAATGACAGAATTTTCATTTTTGGGTCAACTATCCCTTTAAATAGGTTTATATACTTTTATTTTTTTGTGAGTTATTTTTAAGTACTTTAAGTTAAACTAAATAAAAATGAGAAATGTTTCCGATGCAACTAGCTGAAATAAAGTTGAGTTTTTTTCAATATTTAAATTTAAACTATCCCTTAAACTGTCTCTTGTGTTTCTGCAGTCCATCTTCGCACCGTTCCTCACCCTTGAGCTGGGATTCATGGGATTGCACAAATACTTCCCAAAGGTTTGTCTCTGTTTTGACACTGATAAAGTAAGTGAAACTGAAAAACACTTTCCACAGATGTAGTAAATATTGTGCAACACGATATTTGTCAAGTTTTTATTTATTTATTTATTTTTTTTTTCATGGTGAACTGATTGTTGAATATGTGTCCAGACCTGACTATGAGTTTAATAAAACATCTTTTCACAGTGCCACAGTTAACCAGCCCCTCAAGGATTTCACAAACTTACAGTCTCAGAATCTAATATCAGCTAATAAAACTCTATTAATTCTGCTACTGCTGCTGTATTCCAGTGAATGTAAAGTAAAGTAAAGTGAGTGAGAAAGATGTGGCTGCGCATCTTTTATTTTTGTGTGAAGTGTGAGGGATAACGTGAAAGTTTCTAGAGTTTAATGGTGCTATTAAACTACTGTGTACGTATAATACTGAGTATAATGTATTCTGGGTCAATATTTGCTCATAACAGTTATATTATATTATTTTAGTTACATTTATAGTATACAACTAAAAACATTTTTGTTACTTGAAATAAGGTAAACAACTGAAATAAATTTAAATAATGAAAAAAACTCAACTTTATTTCAGGTAGTTGCATCGGAAACATTTCTCATTTTTATTTAGTTTAACTTAAAGTACTTAAAAATAACTCACAAAAAATAAAAACTATATAAACATATTTTTAAAAAACAACTAAAACTTTAATTAAAATTAAAATGGAAAATATAAAAATAAAAACTAATTCAAACTATTAATTAATAAAAAATAATAAAAACTATAACAATATCTCAATGATACTGAAATAATGCTGCCTTATAATATCTGACTTTACCAGTAAATTAGATTTAAATATACATTATTTATCTGTAAATGCATTTGTTTTTAAATTAGTTGATTACATCACTGATAATGCCATTATAAATTGTAAAAAAAAAAAAATGCAAACAATATTATAACAGTAGACTGATATATTTAAAACACAAAATAATCATTTAAAACATTTAAAATGTACAGTCTATAATCAATCAGCGTCAGTGACAATGTGCAGGATATTCTGAGTATTTCACATTAGAGACCAGGATCACAATTTCAGAAATTATTCACAAAAATATGTATTATTATGTAATTGTGCTCTTACTGGCACTAATTACATGAGAAAATTATGATTATTGCCAGATTTCCACTTTAGAACAACACCAAAATGATCTGGGCTGTGAAGATCAGAACAAAAACCATGTGAAATCCTGATGGGACTGATTAACAGACAATCAGAGCATCGTTTAATCACATCATCATGAGTCTCTGAGCGCATCAGTCCAGTGTTTCTGTGTGTCTCACATCAGTGCGTTTCTCTGTAGAGTCAGTGTTTTGTGTGCGGTCGGTCTCTTCAGGTGGAGAAGAAGAGCAAGACCACGATGCTGACCGCTGCGCTGCTGCTGTCGGGGATCCCCGCTGAGGTCATCAGCCGCTCCATGGACACCTACAGGAAGATGAGCGACGTCTTCTCTGACCTCTGCGTCTACTTCTTCACCTTCATCACGTGTCACGAGCTGCTGCTGCTCTTCGGCTCCGAGGCGTCTTGAGGATCCTTCTCTTCTTCTGTTGCTCATCATCAGGCCCTGAGAGCTGAGAGACATTCCTGCATCTCAGACGACACACGATTCCTCATTTTAACGTCCTCCTCAACGTTTTGAATCTTATTTCATGTAGTGTTCATCAGTTATAGTTGGTTCAAGTTCATGTTGACCGCTGTGAAACTAGTGAAGGTCTGAGCAGAGATCGCTGATGCTCTTATATTGGGCGAATCTCATGTCTGCATCATATTTCATGCCAAAATATAAAAAAAATAGTGTTTTTTGGACCATTAAGGAATAGTTTGGCTGGAAATGAAAATGTGCTGTAAATGTGCTCACCCTCAGGACATTTGAGATTAGGATGAGTTTGCTTCTTCATCAGATTTGGAGAAATGTCTCATTCCAGCAATGGAGTCTCTGCAGTGAATGGGTGCCGTCGGAATGAGAGTCCAAACAGCTGATAAAAACATCACAATAATCCACAAGTAATCCATCATCAAGACTTTTTTTTAAAAATAGTTATTCGGAGCTGTTTTGTCTTGTAAACGCTGCTTGGGAAAGTCGTGGCCTAATGGTTAGAGAGTCGGACTCATAACCTAAAGGTTGCGGGTTCGAGTCTCGGGCCGGCAGGAATTGTAGGTGGGGGGAGTGAGTGTACAGCGCTCTCTCCACCCTCAATACCATGACTGAGGTGCCCTTGAGCAAGGCACCGAACCCCCAACTGCTCCCCGGGCGCCGCAGCATAACGGGTGTGTGTTCACGGTGTGTGTGTGTGTTCACTGCTGTGTGTGCGCACTTTGGATGGGTTAATTGCAGAGCACAAATTCCGAGTATGGGTCACCATACTTGGCCACATGTCACTTCACTTCACTTCACTTTGATCTGTGCAGATTTCTCTCCTGATTCAGACCAGAACACTTTTTCACTGGAGGAAGCGTTATTGATTATAGACTCTTATTTTAGTTAAAAACGTCTTAATGCTGGATTTGTTTCAGCTTTTGTCTTCTCCAGATGTTAACTGATGGATCGGAGTGGTGTGGATTACTTGTGGATTATTGTGATGTTTTTATCAGACTCTCATTCTGACGGCACCCATTCACTGCAGAGCATCCATTGCTGGAATGACACATTTCTCCAAATCTGATGCAGAAACAAACTCATAGTAATCTCGGATGAGCACATTTTCATTTTCAGCTGAATTATTCCTTTCATTTGTTTCCCATCTTCTCATTTCTGACATGAATCTCAACAGCTCCTCTTCTTATTTCTTTAATGTCGAAGTGGAATATGCTGCAGGTTTCGTGAGCTTCGCTCTTTTGTTGTTTGTCCAACAGTGACTCAGTTGGATCAACAAAACCAGCCTAATCTTACTAGGTTTGTTAACGAAGTCTTGCGTTGATCACTAACGGGACCCCAGATTCTCTCTGCAGACTCTAGTTGTTTTCTATTAACTCTGTTAACTCTTTCCAGGCTGTGGCTCTGCAGTCGTTCTTCATCGTGGGCTGATGTTGTGAGTGTTTTTATTTCACGCTGGTCTTGTATTGAGAGACATTAGTATTATAGAGCTGCTCAAACTTGAGTTTACCAGACATTACTCATGCTCATCTGCATGATCTATTGATTTCTATGTAATTTAATGTAAATGCCGTTATGTTCTGTTGTTTTGGATGGGAGATTATCTTTATGGTTTGTAATTGTTCCTCCAGTAGCGAGTTGCTTCTGATCATGTTTTCATAACGCTGTGATATCTAATGTATGACAGTGTTTGTGTTTCTCTCAGTGATATGAGATGAGGTATGAACTCTAATCACACATGGCTGCCTGTGTTTGTAATAATATCTTTGATTACGCAGCGGTCAAAGCGAGAAGCTACTGCTAAAACAATAAACATCAGTGTGTCCTTCTGACTGATCTGTGTGTGTCCACAGAAGCGGAGAAACTTTGGGTCAAATGTTTGCTTGGCTCTCTTTTATTTATTGTTTTTTTTCTCTATCACATATTTTAGTAGTCATCCTAAATTAGATCTCATTCAGAAGCTTCAACACTCATCCTGTGAAAACAGTCCTGCTGTAAATCAGTAGCAGGGCCAGAATTTACCACAGTGTTTTATAATCAAAACTTGACAAAACACATCTGTTAGAAAGGTATTTCCATATTTGCTGGTTATTTTGTGATGGCAGTAATATTGTGACAGAAATGTGTACATTAGTGACAGGAATGCATTTTAAAAAGTTCAATGGAGTTTGGGTATAGCACTTAAAACCTCTGATTTTGTGATATATCAACTTAGACATATGGCTTTGAGTATGTAACAATCTTAGATTCCAAACTGTTTTGCTAAATGTTTATTTTATATAAATAAACAATTTTAAATATATAAAATATTATTTACAGTACACTTAGACCTCTTTAAAAAGAGACCAACCTTAGTTCTGTATTGCAAAGTGTTAATGATTATTCCATCCATTTAAGTTTGGATTTGTATTTCCATATCTGTGTTCAGTTAAGAGGTTAAGAATATCTGTGAATCTAGAGGAGGTAAATATTCACATTTATGAGAGCGAAGTGAGCAAAATAATAGCAGAATTTCTGTAATCAAGAGAGACTTTGCAGGACGTTACTCATTTGGTTGACATTCAGATAAAGTAATGAATATGTCTTTATGTTCAAAAGTCCTACAGTTGCTTACGGCAAGCATGTTCATTTTTCATATCAGCAGTTACATTCTGATAATGATAAATCATGGAATCTTCACTAGTGACAGAGAATTCTTGATATCAACAGTGACTTCAACACTCACAGAAACCAAATTCCTGACATCAAAAATTTGATTGAAATTTGTAAAAACTATCGCCCTTGACTAGAATTTTAGCAATAATGTGTAAAACTTTAGCAAGTCAATTTGGTTGCACAAGTCATTTAAACTTTTAATGTTACCTGTTTACATTAAACCCACCTGCATTTCAAAAAAACAACTTATTTTGATGAGTTAAAGAAATGTAAACACATATCATTTTTTACATAAAATTTAAATTCTTGATTTCAGAAACTGAATTTCTAGTAGTACGTTATATCAGTAATAATAACATCACTAGTAAAACATGAATTCTTGATATCAAAAATTGTGAAATCACTCTTGGGAATACAACATTTTTGATATCAGAAAATTGAATTGAATTAGTTTGACATCATGATATTTGCACTAGTAACCACACAATTATTGATCTCAAACTAGTAAGTTGGTTAATAAGAAGTGCATTTCTAATAACGTGAAAGTGGAATATCAACTAGTAACACAAGAAATGCTACATTTTTTGATTTCTGTAATTGAATTTGAATGGCAGCTTACTGTGATATTCAGCTAAAGAAAATACAGTTACTGATATCAGTTATTATGGTCTTTACTAGTAAAAATTCCATTCATGATATCAACAATTGTTATTTCAACTAGTGAAAACTGAATGGTTGATAACAATTTTTCTTGGGATATTACGCAAGAACGTTGGAAATATGTTTCAGACAGTGCTTGAAACGGCCAATCTGCCTAAAGATTTCTTTTGCGTTTGACACACGACATGAAGATGAGTGAATAATGACCGCGTGTTCATTTTCGGGTGAACTGTCCCTTTAATAAATTGAAGCAGCGGAAGTTGTCGTCGTGCCGCCGGATGTGAGAGCGTCACTGCGACGAAACCATGGAGCGAGAGTCGCGGTAAATATTTCCATGTGTATTCAGTTTCATTTTTAAACGTTTGAAGGAGGTTTTTATTGAAATTTACAAATATTTCTTATGAATGTGTTATTAAGACCTCTGAGCTGCGAGTGAAACGCGCTCTTAAACTCTAGATTGAGCTTCTACACGACAAACCAACCAATTAACTAACTAACTAACTAATAGTGATGGCGAAGTGAAGCGTTCTGAACCAGTGAAGCTTTCAACTCAGTTGTATCGGGAAAAGGTTCATTACTCGAAGCTTTTTAAAACGGTTCATGCTGTGGCCATCTAGTGGTCATAAAAATGAATAATACATTCTAAAGTGATTCACATCTGCTTCTAACTGATTCCTTGTTTTAATTTACTGTATAAACATAATGGCCATTATCAAAGTCATTCATTTGTGTCGGTGTACTGCCACTAAAATAATTCAAATATATCAAACATAAACTCATGAATTAAATCTGTGTTCCGTCAATGTTAACTCTGCCTCAGTCCTTAGACTGTTATTTCATGGGCAAAGTTCACTTGACCTTAATATATAAATTAGGATAAAAAGAAAACAATGCTAATGCATTATAATGTAATGTAATGTAAAGGAAACGGCGCTGAGGTTCGTGTCGTTTGAACCTGATTCTGAAGCAGTCACGTGGTTTTCAGGCGAATGAAGCTTCTGACGTCATAGATCACGTGGTTTTGGCAAAACGAATCAAGCTCCGATACAGCGCTTCAATGTGAGATGTTTCGTTCCCTTTCGAGTGCGGTCTCTCGACATGGCGTAAACGCCTTGGGGACTCCCTTCCTTCCTAACCTACCTGAACTCTTATTGCACAATGCCCGTGAAGTTGCAACTCTCACTGGCCAATGCCAGCCAAGACGGCTAATGGGGCGGGGCTCCCGCCGCTATATAATGCACTGTTTTGGCGGCATAACCTCAGAATCTTCCTCTTTCACACATCCTATGAAGACAGCTGTGGAGAAGACGCAAGAAGACGGATTTCCCTCTCGGTGTTCCACCATGTCCAACGTTTGCACACTGTGTTCGGGACCCATCGAGGCCCCGGACACTCACGAGTTCTGCATCCTGTGCCTGGGTCTCGCCCATGCGGAGGCAGCACTCAACGGGTCGGGCTACCTGCACTGCGAGGAGTTCTCAGTGCGGGTGCTTAGGGCCTGTAGGAATGTCGCCCTCGGTGATTTCCCTCGGCAACATCCCACCGCCGCCAATGAGCCGCTGGTGGGACGACAGCCGCACGTGGGCAACCGCGCAGAAAGGCACGATTCACCCCCCCGCTCTCCGGTCTGCTTTGCGGAAGAGAGTCTTTGACCCGCCCCTGGCGCTTCGGAGATTATCTCGTTTGTTACGGCAGGGGGCGATGATGACGATCTTGACAAGGCGATGTCCCTCACGGCGTCCGAAAAGGACTGGGCCCACACTCCAGAGGAGCGCTCTGAAGTGGAGGGACATGCCACATTCCAGGACGAGCTCGTCAGGATTCTCACCAAGGCTGTAAGCGATCTCGGTCTAGAGTGGGAGTCCACTGACGAACCGGCAAGAGCAAGCTGGATTCGTGGTTCCTTCACTCGGGGCGCCGAGCTGCCACTCCGAGGAAGCGAGCCCCTTTCCTCCCCGACCTGCACAACGAGGTTGCTAAGGCGTGGGCTGCGCCCCAGTCGGCTCACACTCACGCTGGCGGGTCGGAGATTTTCACCAGAGTCGACGGAGCGGAAGCCCGAGGATATAAACGCATTCCACCCATCAAGGAATCCATTGCCGCGCACCTCTGTCCCTCCTCCGCCTCCCTGAAGGCGGGTGCTACGCTGCCATCAAGGCCTTGCCGTTTGACCGCACATGTCACGGACAAAGCGTATACCGCCTCGGGGGAAGCGATCTTGGCGCTCCACACGATGGCAGTGCTCCAAGTTTTTCAGGCACAACTCCTGAAATCCCTGGACGAGGGTGGGGCGGATCCGAGGCGTTTAAGGATCTACGCGCGGCGACGGATTTTGCACTTAAAGCCACAAAGAAGACAGCCCAGGCGATCGGCAGGAGCATGGGCTACATGGTGGTGCTCCACCGACATCTGTGGCTGACACTCACTGAGCTTAAGGACGTGGACATGAGGGCGCTGCTCAATGCTCCTGTATCTCCATCTGGCCTCTTTGGAGACGCGGTGGAGGCTATCGCGGAGCGCTTCTCTGAGGCACAGAAACGCTCCAGGGCGATGAATCACTTCTTGCCGCGCCGGGCTGCAGGGCAGCCTCCAGCACGTAGTAGATCCTCATCTGCTTCCAACCGGCAGTCAAAGCGGCCCCCCTCTGCTTCCGCTTCATTGGCGCCAAACACAGAACCTGCTGTTCGCACCAAAACTCCGTGGCAGAGAGCGCCAAAGGGCCGTTACGGCTTCAAGAAGGGCGGCCGTCCCAACAGGGGACCTCCTCCATCATAGCAGAAGCCTCGTTCCTGACAGGGAGATACAGAGGAGGAGAACGCCGAGTGGCGGGCCCGCCGCGAAAAGCCCGAGATGTTCTCACGAAGTCCCCTTGGCGGTTGCAGGTGACTACGAGAATGTCTGTGTTGTGTATGTTCAGAATGCAATAAAGTCTGTGACACCCTCACAAAAATAGCTTTTTTCTCTTCCTCCAGCAATAGCGGCCTCGCGTTCGGCCATGAAATGATTAATAGAGTCGGTCTGGCAGCTTCCCCGAGTATCTGGCGATGTTCATGCCCCTGTGGCAGGTGTCGAACCCCCGCAGCCGCAGCTCGCTCTCAACACCTCACACATACGCACGTCTTGTGTCGCTCACACGTTCAGCAGTAGGCTCACACTCCCCTTTAATCGGCAAGGCGGGACCTTCGCTAACATACAGCCCTTCCACTCGCCCCGCAAGCTTTCTGAACACGACCCCGGTTTACGGCGGCGTTGCTCAGAATACAGAGGGGGAGGTGCTTCGCCCTCTGTGTCTTTTTGCGAGCACATGGCGGTCCATTCCGGGCATTTCGGATTGGTTACGGAACCTAATAGAGAATGGGTACACGCTTCAGTTTCGGCGCAGACCACCCCGGTTCAAAGGCGTGGTCATGTCGACAGTTACGGCACACAACGAGCCGGTGCTGCGGCAGGAAATCAGCAATCTCCTCGCAAAACGCGCGATAGTAATGGTCCCGCCGAGAGAGAGAGAGAGCGGGTTTTACAGCCGGTACTTTGCCGTTCCAAAGAAAGATGGTGGTCTCTGTCCAATCTTAGACCTGAGACCCATCAACCGTACATTATACAAACGCGCTTTCAAGATGACAACGCTAAAGCAGATTCTCACGCAGATTTGGCCCGGAGATTGGTTTATCTCGGTGGACCTGAAAGACGCGTATTTTCATATCCAGATCGCCCCTCGTCACAGGCGCTTTCTGAGATTTGCGTTCGAAGGCACGGCGTATCAATTCACGGTGATGCCGTTCGGCCTAGCACTGGCGCCACGTACATTTACGAAATGTGTGGATGCGGCGCTTTCCCCTCTGAGAGAATACGCATATTAAATTATTTGGACAATTGGCTGGTGTTGGCCCATTCGGAGGATGTGTTCAACAGCCACAAACACGCGCTATTACTTCACCTAGAGAGCCTAGGTCTCTGCGTGAACAAACAAAAAAGCATGCTACGCCCCAGCCAATCAATCATGTATCTGGGGGTGCAATTGGACTCGATCTCGATGAGAGCGCGTCTGAGTCAGGAGCGCATACGAGATTTGATGTCCGCTCTGAAGGCATTCAGACTGGGCCGTCCAGTGGCACTGAAGGAATATCAGAGGCTCTTGGGACGGATGGCGGCGGCTGCGATGGTGTGTCACCTCGGTCTGCTGTATATGCGCCCCCTCCAGATATGGCTGAAAACACAGGTGCCGAGAAGGGCATGGAAAACGGGCCGTGCCCGCATTGTGGTCACTCACAGGTGCTTGAATGTGCTGAAACCATGGCGGAACCCCGAACTGTACCAACACGGCGCCCAGATGGGTCTGGTCATGCGGCGGAAAGTGGTCACGACAGACGCGTCGACAACGGGCTGGGGAGCTCATTGCGACGGCGTACTGGCCTCGGGCTACTGGACAGAGTGGGAGAGAACGTGGCACATAAATCGCCTCGAGCTGAGGGCGGTATTCTTGGCTCTTCGGAGTTTTATCACACAAGTCCGGGGGCATCACGTGTTGATTCGCACAAACAACATGTCGGTGGTATCGTACATAAACCGCCAGAGCGGAGTACACTCGGGAGCCCTTTACAGAGAGGCAGCACGCCTTTTGCTGTGGGCCGATCACCACCTGCTCTCCATTCGAGCAGCGCACGTTCCGGGATGCCTGAATAGTGGCGCGGATATGCTATCGAGGGACGGGATTCCTCACGGAGAATGGAGACTGAACCCCAGGACAATGAGGCTGATCTGGGAACGGTTCGGAAAAGCAGAGGTGGACCTGTTTGCGACGGAGGAGAACACGCACTCCCCTCTGTTCTTCTCTCTGTCACGCTCTCCCCTAGGCGGGGACGCACTCACGATGCCGTGGCCGAATGCCCGTATGTATGCGTTCCCCCCGCTGAAGATTTTGTCACAAGTGCTGCACAAAATCAGAGAGGAGAAGGCGTCAGTGTTATTAGTCGCTCTGTACTGGCCGAACAGATCTTGGTTTCCTGATCTGCTGGAATTACTAACGGCTCCCCCATGGCCAATCCCACTGAGGCGGGATCTACTGTCTCAGGCGGACGGCTCGGTATGGCACCCCAACCCCGAATGGTGGAAACTTCACGTGTGGATAGTGTGCAGGAACCAGTAAACCAGGGCTCGTTGTCTCGCCGCGTGGTGGACACGATTATGGAAGCGCGAGCCCCTTCTACAAGACGCCTGTACACCTGTAAATGGTCTGTGTTTGAGAGATGGTGTGAATCGAATGGTCGAGATCCAGAAAACTGCCCCGTATCTGACATTCTGGATTTTTTGCAACAGTGTGCCCTCCACTTTTAAGGTTTATGTTGCAGCTATATCAGCCTCTCACGCCGCTATCGACGGGCGCTCAGTGGGAAAACACGATCTAGCTATCAGATTTTTGAGAGGTGCGAGAAGACTAAGACCCTCTCGGCCTCCAACAGTGCCATCCTGGGATTTGGCTCTGGTGCTGGGGGCGCTAGCCCTTCCGCCCTTCAAGCCACTTCAGACTGTCGGCTTGAGGGAACTCTCGCTTAAAACCGCACTACTGCTCGCCCTTGCTTCGGTCAAGTGCGTAGGGGATTTACAAGCGCTCTCTGTGAATGCGGACTGCATGCAGTTTGGACTAGGTGATTGTAACGTCACACTCAAGCCGAGATCGGGATATATGCCTAAATCACTCTCGACACTGTTCAGAGCGCAAGTGGTGGCGCTTTCTGCTTTCACTCCAGAGTCGACGACTTCATCGGATGCCGCCCCTAATCAGGCATTGTGCCCGGTGCGGGCTTTGCGAGTTTACATCGACCGTACGGCTCAATTTTGGCAATCCGAGCAGCTATTTGTCACCTTTATTTATATAGCGCATTTTTTTTTAACAATACAGATTGTGTCAAAGCACTTAACAGTATCAAATTGGAGGATAGAGTGTCAGTAATGTATAATAATAAGATTAAACACTCAATTTTCAGTTAAAGGCATTTCATTATTGAATTCAGAGATGTCATTGTCTAGCTCAGTTTAGTTTAAATAGTATCTATGAAATGAAATTGACGATAATCGTTAGAAATTAAGTGTCCCCAACTGAGCAAGCCAGGGGCGACAGCGGCAAGGAACCAAAACTCCCTCTGTGACAGAATGGAGAAAAAAACCTTGGGAGAAACCAGGCTCAGTCGGGGGGCCAGTTCTCCTCTGGCCAGGATATTACTGTTTATTTATTTTTTTTACTTATTGTTTTAATTAAATTTTAAATGTATAAATGTATTATATTTCTATTTTTATATTGTTGCAATTTCTAACAATAATAGTATTATGTAGTTAGGTATTTTATTATATTATAGTTATTTTGTTTAATTTTAAGTTCTATTGTATTTAAGTCGAGGTCTTCACTGGGGATATGTCCCCGGGGCTCATCCAGGTGTCCGGCCTCCGCTGACGATCAGGGTCGCAGACATCATCTCCCGGCGCCGATCCACCATCTGATCCGGACACGGACTGAGAAACAGAATAAGAAAGAAACAGACAAATATTAGCGTAGATGCCATTCTTCTTACGATGTAATGAGTACATCGTGTGTTATGAGGAGTGTTCCCGGTTCCGGTTGATCTAATTAATGCAGCCTAACAATCCTTTAACGGATTTGAATAATAGAAGTGTATTAGTGTGTTATGTGTAAGCCAGGTTAAAGAATTGTGTCTTTAATCTAGATTTAAACTGACAGAGTGTGTCTGCCTCCCGAACAGTGTTAGGTAGATTGTTCCAGAGTTTGGGCGCTAAATAGGAAAAGGATCTGCCGCCCGCAGTCGATTTTGATATTCTAGGTATTATCAAACGGCCAGAGTTTTGAGAACGCAGCGGACGTGGAGGACTATAATGTGATAAGAGCTCGCTCAAGTACTGAGGAGCTAAGCCATTCAGGGCTTTATAAGTAATAAGGGAGCCAGTGCAGTGTTGACAGAACCGGGCTAATATGGTCATACTTCCTGGTTCTAGTAAGGACTCTAGCTGCTGCATTTTGGACCAACTGTAGTTTATTGATCAAGCGTGCAGAACAACCACCCAATAAAGCATTACAATAGTCTAACCTTGAGGTCACATATAAAGGTAAGATAACATATAAAGCGTGAAAAGTAACGGCCCTAGTACTGAGCCTTGAGGTACTCCATACTGCACTTGTGATCGATATGATACCTCTTCATTTACTGCTACGAACTGATGGCGGTCAGATAAGTACGATTTGAACCATGCTAAGGCACTTCCACTAATGCCAGCTAAGTTTTCTAGTCTATTCAAAAGAATGTTGTGGTCGATCGTGTCGAACGCAGCGCTAAGATCCAGTAGAACTGATAAAGAGATGATCAGATGATCAGATGATAGAAGCAGGTCATTTGTAACTCTAATGAGAGCAGTCTCAGTACTATGATACGGTCTAAATCCTGACTGGAATTCCTCACAGATACCATTTTTCTCTAAAAAGGAATATAATTGTGAGGATACTACCTTTTCTAGTATCTTTGACAGAAAAGTAGAAAGAAAGTAGAAGAAAGCTACCTGCAAAGCTCCTGAGAAACTCTGGTCAAGTGCACAGAGAGCAAAAGCTGCTTTAAATACAAAGGATGCTCACAACAAATGTTGATTTAGTTTAGTTCATAGAAGTTAATTGATAAAGAAAATCTATTTATGATGTTATTTTTACACAAGTGCCTAAAACTTAACAGTTCTGTAGCTTTGCAGGTAGGTTTCTTGAAGCGTCAGTTCTTCTGGATTTAGTCTGTCTCAGTTTGTTCTGTTTCTTCATGTCATTCCAGACAGACTGATGATGATCAGATCAGATCTCAAAAATCTCACTGGATTATTACAATTAATGGCTAAATGAATGTTTACTGTGTCAGTTGGAAATGTAAACTGATATTGTTTAGTGTTTAGTGTGTCAGTTGGAAATGTAAACTGATATTTCCAACTGACACACTAC
Source organism: Spinibarbus caldwelli (assembly GCA_039654775.1). Taxonomy (NCBI): domain Eukaryota; kingdom Metazoa; phylum Chordata; class Actinopteri; order Cypriniformes; family Cyprinidae; genus Spinibarbus; species Spinibarbus caldwelli. Next base: position 27,537,558 of record CM077259.1, on the reverse strand, counting down.
AGCAAAAGATAGAAATAACTGACTTAAAACCATTTTTAGCTGCTGAAAATACTAGCGCTCTAATCATTTTGGACACCACTGTATGTAGGCAGCTCTCCTCCAAGATGTTCATGTCTTCCTGTCTTCAGTCGAAAAGAAAATTAATGTTTTTGAGGAAAACTATGTTTTATCCATGCGCTCTGTGAACAGGCATTGATCAGTATGACAGGGACAGCATTATCAGTGACTTCAAGAACGCCGCGTGTCGGCTGCTGGTGGCCACATCAGTGGCGGCGCGAGGCCTGGACGTTAAACAGCTGATCCTGGTGGTCAATTACAGCTGTCCCAATCACTATGAGGACTATGCGCACCGCGCTGGAAACAAGGTGAGCAAGCCCATCGGACCCTCAAACACGTGATCTTTATATAAGACTAAGATGACTAAATATACTATCGTCCAAACCTAAACCTTCCAGTCACTCAAAACATTCCTATATTTAGAATTAGATATAAGAAGAGTGTTTTAACATTCTTATATACATAAAAGAATGTTATATGAGTCTCACAGCATTCTTACATAAATAAGAATGTTATATATAAGAATGTTAAAACATTCTTCTATATATGTAAGAATGTTAAAATGAGGTTAGGTTTCTGTGACTGGTAGGTTTAGTGTTGGTGTAGGTTATGTCCATACTATAGTGAGTTTTAACATTCCTTAAAACATTCTTTATTATCATTTTTAAGATGTTGTCTTAACTAAACGACCCCACAAAGTAGTATAAACAAGGGTGTGTGTGTGTGTTGTAGGGTTACGCGTACACCTTCATCACTGAAGAACAGGCCCGTTACACCGGAGACATCATCAAAGCGCTGGAGCTGTCCGGATCGGCCGTCCCGCCGGAGCTCGAGATGCTCTGGACCAGCTTCAAAGAGCAGCAGAAAGCCGTAAGAACTCCCTGTGATCGCTTGATCGAGACACAGCTGAGACGACACTTCCACCACGCAATAGCAAAAATTAAAACCTCACAATTCAGACTTTTCTCCTTGTAGTTCCTCAGAAACAACAAAAGAATTGTGAGGTTCAAAATGCAAGCAAGAATTATGAGATATAAGCTTCTGAATTTAGAAATCTGACTTTTTTTTCTCTCATAATTATGAGTTTATGTCTCACAGCTGAACTTTCTCAGAATTATTTTTGTCTTTTCTCAGAAATTTATATTGGTTTCTTTTTCAGAATTGTTAGGGGAAAAAATATTATGAGTTGGGGGGAAAAAAAGTCTGAATTGTGAGAGAAAAAGTCACAAAATAATTTTTTTAATCCTATGGTGGAAACAAGCTTGTACAGAAGACACCATACTTCCACAGTTAATTCATCACAGTACATTAAGACATACAAATTTGTATTGTATTCTGAAATGTTCTGTTTAAGTATACAAATGTGACATTAAATATGCACTCATTTGCATACATTTCCAAAATAGAAATCTGAGCTTTGGATAAATTCAGGTTCATAATTCTAATTTGATTTTGTCATATTAGAGTTTTTTCCAGAGGGGCTTTTGGATTTCTTTTTAGCAATCCATAAATCAGAAAATACACACAGAAAACAAACACATTTTCACCATGTTTTTAGGAGTGAAATGTTTATAAATCAGTGTGAATGAAATATGAACAAACCTTCAGAATATAGAGAGGAATAAAACTGTAAAGAGAAAAAACTCTAAAAGATATGGATTGGAATTGAAATCTACAAGCATGAAATGTGTATTCTGGATGTTTTCTGTCCACGAGATCTCAGAGCTGAAGCAGTGCATGAGCACACTCGGGTCATGTGTGGTGGTGTTGTTTATTGATCATGTGTTTGGTTGTTCTCTTATGAGGGGAAGAGCATCAAGAGCAGCAGTGGCTTCTCTGGGAAGGGCTTTAAGTTCGATGAGACGCAGCACGCGCTGGCTAACGAGAGGAAGAAGCTGCAGAAGGCTGCGTTAGGCCTGCACGACTCTGACCACGAGGATCCGGCTCTGGACGTGAGTCAGCCCTTCACATCAACAGCTGATTTCACGCTCATAGAAACATCAGTCAGAGCTGATAATATGGTCATGCGTGCTTCACTGTGTCTCGAGAGTCAGAACCTCAAATAAAACAGCATCAAAACACACAAACATCACTTAAATTACAGGAGAGAAATATTAGTGCAGACTGTCAGAGACTAGAGACTGAAAATAAGAGAATAATCGGACACTCTGATGTTTTCTCTGATGTTATGAGTGAAAGAGAGACTGAAACTGACTGAAGAACACAATCAGATTCAAGAAACATCTAGACAAAGTACTGACTAGTTATAATGAAGGGTCCAGGGTTATTATGGTAAACTAAAACCATTGTTGGAAATAAAAGAAATAAAACTTTTTGTTTAAATAAAAAGAAGCTAACCTAAAAAAAATCTTATTTTATTGGCGCTAGCTAGACGAAAACATGTCTCTTTTACATTTAGTTTACCTTGCTAACTAAAACTGGAATAAAAATGAATAAAAACTATATATACATATTAAAAAAAAAATAATAAAAATGAGAAAAACAACAAAATTACTAAAACTTTAACTAAAAAAAAACAGTAATTTGAATAAACTAATTCAAAATCTGAATAGAAGGTATAATATCATCTCACGGATAGTAAAATAACACTGGTCCAGTTTGACCAGCAGTTCTTTATTCTTTAATTAGTTACAGTGATAATCATTGAAGTGTTCATTTAATAATAAAATCTGAAACATTTGCAAAACACATTGTGGGCTTCAGTTGGAAACGTATGCCACACTTTTCACGTTCGCAAGGTACTTAATTTGGTTGATTTATGATAAAACACAAGTGTTCAGACGTGAATCTTTAGTTTCACACACACTCAGATCTCTCTCAGAAGGGTCACTTCTCCTATTGTCTGATTATGTGAAAGTGACCTGTACATCATTTCACTCAGTAAACAGAAAAAGTCAGTTTTCAGATTTACTCAGACTTTCCATTTGCTAAAGCCTGACAAATGTGGCATACATTGAAATACACTGATGATTGAAATACACAGCCCAGTAGTAATGATTTTTGACGCTGACCAGAATCACAGCTGATTGTGATTGTAAAAGTGACTACATGTACATGAATGCATCTAGCAGACGCTTTTAAAGTGACTTACACTGCACTCAACATACATGATTACATTCTCTGGGAATCATGGGAATGATGCTGCTCTTGCTAGAGCCATGATCTGCAGGAACGCTGTACTCTCATGATTGATATAGTTACAGTAAGCATGTAGTAACAGCTGATCCCTGTGGTGTGTCTGCAGATCGATGAGCAGATCGAGAGCATGTTTAACTCTTCGGGCGGCGCTGCTGGAACGTCTGCGGTCAGTGTGAGTGGATCTGTGACCGCTGTGTCCGGTCTGAGCGGCCTGAGCGCTCTGTCCACCGGAAACATCCAGAAACTGGCCCTCAAGATCCAGGAGCAGAGGCGCAGGTCAGAGAGCTGCTTTAGTTTTTACACACACTACCAGACACAAGTTTAGAACAGTAAGATTTTTAATGTTTTCTAAAGAAGTCTCTTCTGTTCACCAAGCCTGCATTTATTTGATCCAAACTACAGCAAAAACAGTAACATTTTGAAATATTTGTACTATTTAAAATAACTGTTTTCTATGTGAATATCTGTTAACCTGTAATTTATTTCTGAGATGAAAATTTTCAGCATCATTACTCCAGTCTTCAGTGTCACATGATCTTCAGAAATCATTCTAATATCCTGATTTGCTGCTCAAGAAACATTTCTGATTATTATTATTATTATTATTATTATTATTATTATTATTATTATTATTATTATCAATGTTTAAAACAGTTGAGTACATTTTTTTTTCAGGATTCTTTGATGAATAGAAAGATCCAAAGATCAGCATTTGTGAAATAAAAAGCTTTTGTAACATTATACACTATACCATTCAAAAGCTTGGAGTCAGTATCATTTTTTTTTTTTTTTTGGGAAAGAAATGAAATAAATTAATACTTTTATTTAGTAAGGTTGCTTTGAATTGATCAAAATTGATGAAAAAAACATTTATAATGTTACAAAAGATTTCTATTTCAGATAAATGCTGTTCTTCTGAACTTTCTATTCATCAAAGAAACCTGAAAAAATTCTACTCAGCTGTTTTCAACATAATAATAATAATAATAATAATAATAATAAATGTTTTTGAGCAGCAAATCAGAATATTAGAATGATTTCTAAAGGATCATGTGACTGGAGTAATGATGCTAAAAATTCAGCTTTGAAATCACAGGAATAAATTACATTTTAACATATTCAAATAGAAAACAGTTATTTTAAATATTAAAAATATTTCACAATGTTACTGTTTTTGCTGTACTTTGGATCAAATAAATGCAGGCTTGGTGAACAGAAGACATTTTTTTTGTAAATAATTAAAAATCTTACTGTTCAAAAACCTTTGGCTGGTAGTGTAAAGCATGTAATAAAAAGCATAGATGATTTTATGTGTTTTATGAGGAGTGCACATCACACAGAAGGCTGCTGAGATTAACCGTATGGAGCTGTATTTCAGGATGTGATGCAGCAGGCCACAAACACTATCCTGCGCGGCGGGACGATGATCGCTCCCTCCATCTCGGCCAAGACCATCACGGAGCAGCAGGCCGAGAAGATCAACGCCAAACTGAGCTACACGCCGGTGGAGAAGCTGGAGGAGGAGCGGCAGGCCGCAGAGACCGTCAAGAGATACGAGGAGGAGCTGGAGATCAACGACTTCCCTCAGATCAGACGCAGAACAGTAGAGAAATGGCCAAGAGTTACACTTCTAATGAACTTCTTAGAATTTATCTGAAGAAATTACAATAAGGCTCCGTCTGTTAACACAAACTAACAATGAGCAATACTTCTAAAGCATTCATCTTAGGTAACGTAGTTACTAATCCATTATTAAAATCTGAAGTTGTATCTGTTAATATTATTTAACCCTCGTAATGCATTCAGAGTCTATGTGCTATTTTCACATTGCAGGATTGTTTAGGATATAAAATAGTCATAACTTTATATTTTTCAGCTAATGGGGTGTTTACGTGACACCATTTTCAAATACAAACTTTTATGCGTTTTTTCTGTTCATTTACACAACAGTGGATCTGTGTGAATGGGTTTTATTCTGAAAACAACTCCGTTTTTAGTACATCGCTGTTGTGTAAATGCACTAAAACCATACTGTATCTGATCAGCAACTTCTCATTAATGAGTGAATATCAAAGAATTTAAACATTTTGAATGTTAACATAGTATTATGATGTTATTACAGTATTTACCCCTTTTTTATCTTTTAAAAAAAAAATTTGAAATTGTTTAAAACTTCAAATTATGCATGAACTAAAAATACTTTGATGCAGAGATTTTATATATATATATATATATATATATATATATAAAATTATATTTATATTTATAACTCATGAGTGCTCAGAAACAGTGCAAATTTATGAAACCTACATATTATAACAAAACAACATAAATGTTTTTTTCTGAAAAGTAAATTGATGTCACTTGTATAAGCTTTTAAGGATTAATTTTATTAATTTTTCATGCTACAGTGGTTCAACAATAGGGGACACTTTAGCGTTTATCAGCAAAATTCAGTCCCAAACTATGTGAGATGTGGGGAAAATATATTTTACGTTTTTCAACACTAATATAATTTCATAAATAGGTATTTTTGACACCTAATGGTTCTCCATACATACCCAGGTCAGAACGACCCAAACACAAAACGTCACATTTTTTAAAATGATTTTCTCTCTTAAAATATAATTGCAAAAAATCTGGAAAAAATAAAGGATGTGTATTTTGAGAGTTTTTAAGCATTTGCAATATTTCATTCTCCTACTAAAAACTATGCGTTTTTGAGAATGTTTTATGCATCTCTTCTGAAAATAGCCTGAATGTGTTACGAGGGTTGTTGTGAATCCTGATGTGTTAGCAGTCTGACTGGACATAATCATATTTATCACATGGTCAAGTACATAAATACATGGACATAAGAGTGGTTTGAGTTTAAACGACAACTTTGTAGCTCAACACTAGAAATCTAGTACTTTGCAGATGTAGAAAACAGTACAGCATGTTTCCAGCTGAACTCTGGCAGCTTTCCAAAAGTGCTTAAATACTTCCTAATAACAGGTGTAGCCTTTAGCTGTAAATGTAGCTGATTACTTCTCCAACATAGTTTAAAGTTGGAGTGTGTAGAAAGCTTGTCATTGACTCTGTATTCAGCAGATTCTCAGCATGTGTGTGTTTTCTGACAGCTGACGGTCTTTAGTTTTGCAGACGGCGAGGTGGAAGGTGATGTCTAAAGAGGCTCTTCAGTGCATCAGTGAGTATTCAGAGGCGGACATCACTATACGAGGAACATACTTCCCTCCAGGAAAAGAGCCCAAAGACGGAGAGCGCAAGATCTACCTGGCCATCGAGAGTAAGTGACCTTAACTCAGAGCTCAGAGTTCATGCAGAGGCAAGGCTTGACATTAACACACGCCAAATAAATAATCTTTCCATTGATGTATGGTTTGTTAGGATAGGACAATATTTGGCTGAGATACAACTATTTGAAAATCTGGAATCTGAGGGTGCAAAAAAATCAAAATATTGAGAAAATCATCTTTAAAGTTGTCCAAATGAAGTTCTTAGCAATGCATATTACTAATCAAAAATTAAGTTTTGATATATTTACAGTAGGAAATTTACTAAATATCTTCATGGAACATGATCTTTACTTAATATCCTAATGATTTTTGGCATAAAAGAAAAATCTATAATGTATTGTTGGCTATTGCTACAAATATACCTGTGCTACTTATGACTGCTTTTGTGCTCCAGGGTCACATTTTATTACATTCGGTGTAAACAGCAAATGATAATGGATAATCTGCAGTAACAAGGTCGTGCCATTGAAACAATCTCATGGCGAAATCAAAACAAATGAAACCAGCTGCACACAGAAGAAACACTGCGGTAACAATGTATCTTAGTTTTTATATTTATAACTAGACATGTGCCAGTATTCGGTAATTCGATATATCACGATAATGATATGCACGGTATTGTTATCGTGGGCACTTCAAAATACCGAAAAAAAATTATTTATTAAAAATTATTTCGAATTTTGAATGCATTTTAAGAATACTTCTCCCGTTAACTGGTTAAATGCACAACACCGCTGTAAACTGCATCGAAGACACGTGTGCACTCTGATATAAACAATCACGGATGAGAAGCGCATGGCGGAGCGCGTGAGAGATGCTCTGGATGAAAGCGCAGATTCTCTCTCTGACAGCAGATGGCGCTGAACAGCAGAAATACAGCCGTTACCCCGGAAACCCCGGAAACAAAGCAGCTGCGCTACTTTCTAAAACGGATTGAAATGATTTAAACAGCCATTCAGATTTTTGTATTCGCAGTGTTGTTCATCACAGCGCCAAACATAGGCGCCGATCCCGTGGGTGCTCGAGCCCCTGAAAACACAAATAAAACACAAGATTGTCTCCGTTCATTTTAACCAATAAGAAATGGACTGCATCTTGTACGACTTTATTGTCGTTTTCATAGTTCATTTGAGGCAGGTTTTGGCATTATTTTAATGACAAATGTCAAGAGTGCATTATTGTAATAAGAGGGTGCCACGGGGTGCAGGAATCTCTCGGCTGGGGGCTTGCTCTCCAATAGTGATGATCATCCCTCAGATATTACCTGTGCGCCCTCAAACTTTGCCTGTGTACGCGCGAATAAGTGCTTATTGTAAACAGCTATTTATTAAATCATTTTATTAAGTGAAGCGCAACCCTCAAAGAAAGAATGTGTGTATTATTTGCATAGGTGTAATTTACAGGTGGGACATGTCTTTGTGATTGTAGCGCTACAATGTTCGTTGTGTTGTTATTAGTGACGGAACGCTCTCTTGAGGTGCAAGTCTTCATACCTATTCATTCCGGTTACATCACAAAACAGTATACACACAAACGTGTCCCTGCTCTTGATATATGATGATCATCTTTGATTTTAATAAGGGGGAAAAAAAATATGTGAGGGCGGATTAGAACCCAAAACTTAGGCTTAGGTTTAGGTTTAGGCTTATCTAGCGAAAATTCTACCACTAGGCTGATTACAAAAAAATCACTGCGTATCTATGTATTTATTCACTGACATTAATAGTGTCAGACTTAATTATACATTTGTGACCCTGGACCACAAAACCAAAAACCTGGACCAAAAAAATTGAGATTTATAAATCATCTGAAAGCTGAATAAATAATCTTTCCATTGATGTATGGTTTGTTAGGATAGGACAATATTTGGCTGAGATACAACTATTTGAAAATCTGGAATCTGAGGGTGCAAAAAAATCTAAATATTGAGAAAATCACCTTTAAAGTTGTTCAAATGAAGCTCTTAGCAATGCATATTACTAATCAAAAATTAAATTTTGATATATTTACGGTAGAAAATTTACTAAATATCTTCATGGAACATGATCTTTACTTAATATCCTAATGATTTTTGGCATAAAAGAAAAATGGATAATTTTGACCCATACAATGTATTTTTGGCTATTGCTACAAATATACCCCAGCGACTTAAGACTGGTTTTGTGCTCCAGGGTCACATTTTATTATAGATCTTGAATGAATCAGCCGTCTGAACGAATCACTTGAATGAATGCCACAATGACTCACTCATTACTGTTCACCCACTGGCGGTTTACTTTCATATGTAAAAGTATCTTATCTTTGCATTTTTTCCAACATTTCATCTTAATATATTTATAAAAAAAAAAATTTAAATAAATTCTAATTTTGCAGTGTAATTTGAAATTTTGCATTCATGCTACATTTCAGCTTCATTAAAATGACTCTGTAAATGCATCTAAATGCCACTTCAGCTGCTTCTGTCTCTTCTGCAGTGGAAAGATTGGTTTTGTTAATACTAATTTCATTTGATTGGTAACAGCCCTATGTAAAATGTAAGAATTTAACAAAATGTAAGAATTTGATATGAAAGATGACACTGCATTTAATATGCCCTTTAAATAGGCAAAAAATGACCTGGAAATCTTTTAGTATGCAGTAACTTTAGTCATGTAAAACGTAATTTCCCAACAACAAAACTGGCCAGTGAAAATGCTGAGTGGCTGGTAAATTTGGAAAACTAGCCACAGTGACTGGTGAGCAAAAAAGTTAATGTCAAGCCCTGTGTACAGAAACTGAAAACAGCCTCACTGACCAAACACGATCTTGACGTTTAACTCAAGCGGTCTGTGTTGTTGACAGGTGTGAATGAGCTGGCTGTGCAGAAGACCAAAGCAGAATCACACGGCTGATCAAAGAGGAGCTGATCCGACTGCTCAGTTCATCTGTTGATTCTCCTGCTAAACTGAGATCTGATGAATATGAAGTTATATATAAATAAATTATCTTATTAATTATTAAATTAGTTTAATTATTATTAATTTATTATAAATCTTGCCGCTGCAAGATTAATCTTTGTACACGTCACACCTCTGTTCATTAATTTGCACTGGCTACCAATAGCTGCTCGCATAAAATTCAAGGCATTAATGTTTGCCTACAAAACCATCTCCGGCTCTGCACCCCTTTACCTAAGTTCAGTACTTCAGACCTATGTGCCTCTAGAAGCTTGCGTTCTGCAAGTGAACGCCGCATTATTGTTCATCCCAAAGAGGCACAAAATCACTTTCACTGACTTTTTCATTAACTGTTCCCATCTGGTGGAATGACCTGCCCAACTCAATCCCAGCAGCTGAATCCTTAGCCATCTTCAAGAAACGGCTAAAAACACATCTCTTCCATCTTTATTTGATCCTCTAACTCTAACATTCTCTTTTCTAATTTTATTTTATCTATCTCCTTTCTTTTTTATTAAAACAAAAAAAACACACACACACACTTGACCCTCTATCAATTGCATATTTATTCTCTGCTGGCTTTTCTTAAAAAAACTAAAACACTAGCTTTCTTTTCTATATTCTATCTACTTGTTTAAAAAAAAAAAAAAAAAAAAAAACCTTGCTACGTGTACTGCGTTAGGCTAACCGAGACTTGTCATTGTTGGTTTTGATTGCTTCTGTTGTCTTCGTTTGTAAGTCGCTTTGGATAAAAGCGTCTGCTAAATGACTAAATGATTAAATGTAAATGTAATGAAGTTCAGCCTGAAGCTGAACATTCACGACTGAATGATGTTTGTCTTTGCTTTCAGGAAAACTCATACCAGCCCACCAGAAAGAGCCGATACAAGGTTCTGTAGCCGAAGACGGAGGACAGATGACCGCTGCCGCTTCAGACCTAATCCCACAATGCTTTTGTTATGTGAGCTTCATTTAACTGGACATTTTTACCTATTGTTTCTGGGAGTTTGCATCAATCACGTTGAATATTTTAGAAAATGCCATGTAATTGGATGGTGAACTTCATTTGGAAATAAAGTGTTTTTTTTCTTGTGTCTCTTTCTGTCTGTATGAATCCGTAACATTTCATTTCAAGCTCTTTCACACGGTTTGTACTTTTACCTTTGTGATTTGTAGCAAAAAAAAAAAAAAAAGTAGCGCTTTTAGATATTTTTAAAGGAATAGTTCACCTAAAATTAAAATTTGCTGACAATTTACTCCCATCTTGTTATAAATCTCAAGACATTTTGCTTTAGTTGGGACATTTGCATATCCATGTTATTTTTAATGTAATGTGCGAGACTTCTGGTGTACAAAACAGCGTGATATTACTAATTAACTGCTAATAAAACAATCAAAATGTGACCCTGGACCATAAAACCAGTCATAAGGGTCCATTTTTTTTTAAATGTATACATCTGAAAGCTGAATAAATAAGCTTTCCACTGATGTATGGTTTGTTAGGACAGGACAATATTTGGCTGAGATACGTTTTACTAATCAAAAATTAAGTTTTGATATATTTACGGTAGGGAATTTACAAAATGTTTTCATGGAACATGATCTTAATATCCTAATGATTTTTGGCATAAAAGAAAAATCTATAATGTATTGTTGGCTAATGCTACAAATATACCTGTGCTGCTTAAGACTGCTTTTGCGCTCCAGGCTCACATATAAGGTTTATCTATAAAAAATGTAGCATTGTAATTGGTTGAGTTTAATGATTGGCACCTGTCATTCAAAACGGAGCCCCGCCCGCAGGAATCTCAGCGCTCAGCGCAAACGGCTGTGATTGGTCCATTCCAGAGCAGCGCTGAGAAAAGTAACAGACATCAGCAGCGTCTCTGCAACAATAACATCTGAATAACGACACAGACAGACGCTTTCAATCGCTGATTTGGAACTAAGGAGTGAAGACTTAAACTAGATGAATTATTATTTAAATCCATCGTGTCAGATTAATGCTACACTCCATCGCTATCAATGCAGCTCCATTTCACTCAGTGCGCATGCGCGGTATCCTTTTGATTTCTTAATATTTAATATCAATGGCTGACGCTGATTTCTAAAGCATCTCCTAAAATTACGAAGAAAGCTTTGGCACGTTTTCTGAACCTCGAGGTGAACGGCAATCTCTTGTGTTTTATTCGACGAGCTTCGATCATAATCAGTCAGAATTCCTCTGTAGCACCAAAATGGGACAAAAATGTCACATTTAACCCTTTCCTCTCCAGTGTCGACATTAAAGCGAGGTACAGTCACTGATCGTCTCTTTATAAACAGATGCTGTTTCTGTAAGTGTGCATGGACTGAAGTGTGTTCCGAGAAATCAAACGATTTATTTTCTTTGTCACTGTTATTTGTTAGAGACAGAGAGAACTGAAGGGCTTTGTCATCTGTGACAGCTGTGTGCCTTTATAATGTTCATGTCACAGTCAAAGCTATGCATGCTAATGTAGCCCTGACTGAATGTTAGGAATATATTAGGAAAGAGAATCTGCATGCATTCACTCACACACACACTCACACACACACACACACACACACACACACAATATTTAATGAAGAGCTCCAGCTGCTGAGTTTAACACCAAACACTTGATGATGATGATGATGATGATGATGATGAAGATACATCCTGAAAGTTGACAATTCTGACTATTCACTTTAAGTCAAGACACTACAGATGAACAGAGTAAAACATTTAACTAATAGATCTCATCATACTGTCCCCAAACGGTCAATCACAGTACATTAAGACAACTGTTTAATATTACCATTTTCTGAAATTTAGTTTGAATATGCAAATGTGAAATTATCTAATTAAATCTGCATACATTTGCCTACATTTTCAGAACTGAAATATATAGTATAAAGCCAGCTTCATAAGTCTTGTTTTGATGACATATTAAAGGTTTTTCCAGAGGGGATTTTGGATTTCTCTTTTTATTACTTCATAAATCAGAAAATACTGTCAACAGACAGAAAACAAACACTTTTTCACCATGTTTTTAGGAGTGTAATTTTGTATAAATCAGTATGAATGAAATATGAACAAACCTTCAGAATATAGAGAGGAATAAAACGGTAAAGTTTGCTGTATGTAAGAGAAAAAAAAAAAAAACTGGAATTGAAATCTACAGATGCAAGTAGATAAAATAAACACTTAAATGTGTACACTACCAGTCAATTGTTTTTGAACAGTAAGATTTTTTCTGCTCATCAAGCCTACATTTATTTGATCCAAAGTACAGCAAAAACAGTAAAATATTGAAATATTTTTACTATTTAAAATAACTGTTTTCTATTTGAATATCTGTTAAACTGTAATTTATTTCTGTGATGCGCAGCTGAATTTTCAGCATCATTACTCCAGTCTTCAGTGTCACATGATCCTTCAGAAATCATTCTAATATGCTGATTTACTGCTCAAGAAACATTTCTGATTATTATCATTATTATCAATATTTAAAACAGTTGAGTACATTTTTTTCAGGATTCTTTGATGAATAGAAAGATCCAAAGTTCAGCATTTATCTGAAATAACACATAATAATAATAAATGTTTTTTTTTTTGAGCAGCAAATCAGCATATTAGTATGATTTCTGAAAGATCATGTGACACTGAAGACTGGAGTAATGATGCTGAAAAATCAGCTTTGAAATCACAGAAATAAATAACATTTTAAAATATATTCAAATAGAAAACAGTTATTTTAAATAGTAAAAATATTTCAGTATTTTACTGTTTTTGCTGTACTTTGGATCAAATAAATGTAGGCTTGATGAGCAGAAGAGACTTCTTTAAAAACATTAAAAATCTTACTGTTCAAAAACGTTTAACTGGTAGTGTTTTTTGGATGTTCTTTTCTCACTAGTATGAAACAACACATGAAAATCTAAAAATCTCAGAACTGGCCAGTGTTTTTGCCTGTAGTGTCTCACTCTAAACACAAATACACAGTTAAATGCATTAAAACGTGCCTCTCTGTCCTGGCGTCTGTCAGCAGAAGATGATGCGTCAGGTGTCCAGCGGCGGCGGTGATTTCTGTGTGGACAGCAGGCCTTCGTGTTTAGCTGAAGACGGGAGACTCTCGCCCAGCCACTTTGATTTGTGCCCCACTAAGTTCTATCAGTCGTCTGCTCCTCAGCGCTCCAGACAGATGTGCTTTGCTTACCTGCCGCCTCCAGCTGTCCTCAAACCCCGCGAGGAGCTGCCTCTGTCCCCGGGGCCCGCCGGCCCTCAGGGCAGCAACAAGAGCGGAGACTCCAAGAAGAAGAGTGGCTCCGGCAGATCTGGCAAACGCGGGCGTCCGGCGGGCACCACCAAGCTAGCCGGATACAGAACCAGCACAGGCAGACCGCTGGGCACCACCAGAGCCGCCGGCTTCAAGACCAGTCCGGGGCGGCCCCTGGGGACCACTAAAGCTGCGGGGTATAAAGTGAGTCCTGGACGCCCGCCGGGGAGCATTAAGAGCCAGTCGAGCCTGAGCAAACTGAGCTACAGCGCCTGCAGCGGAGCCGCCTTTCCCTACAGCGTCATGCACAAACCTGGAGCCTGCGACGCCGCGCTGAAGGAGGAGACCACCACAGAGTAAAGTCACCCTTTAGTCATGATACTACAGCCTAAATTGAAATCGGCTCACTCTCAGGTCATCCCAGATTAGGATGAGTTTGGAGAAATGTGTCATTGCATCACTAGATCCTCTGCAGTGAATGGGTGCCGTCAGAATGAGAGTCCAAAAACTGATAAAAACATTACAATAATCCACAAGTAATCCACACCACTCCAGTCCATCAGTTAACATCTGGAGAAGACAAAAGCTGAAACAAATCCAGCATTAAGACGTTTTTAACTAAAATACAAGCCCATAATCCATAATAACTCTTCCTCCAGTGAAAAAGTGTTCTGGTCTGAATCAGAGAAATCTGCACAGATCAAGCAGCGTTTACAAGCCAAAACAGCTCTAAACAAATATATGGCTGGATTTTGATGTGAGAGACAACAGCAGATGGACTGGAGGAAGTGTTATTATGGATTGTGGACTTGTATTTTAGTTAAAAACATCTTAATGCTGGATTTGTTTCAGCTTTTGTCTTCTCCAGATGTTAACTGATGGACTGGAGTGGTGTGGATTACTTGTGGATTATTGAGATGTTTTTATCAGCTGTTTAGACTCTCATTCTGACGGCACCCATTCACTGCAGAACATCCATTGGTGAGCAAGTGATGCAGAGACACATTTCTCCAAATCTGATGAAGAAACAAACTCATCCTAATCTTGGATGACCTGAGGGTGAGTAAATTTTCAGCTAATTTTCATTTTTGGCATTTTTCCATTCCTTTACCTTTAATGCATCCTCAATCAAGTGTTCTGCTTCTGTGTGTAACACAAAATGCTGCATTCAAGTCATGCTGTAAGACTGTATTTACGTTGATCGCACATAAACGCCACCACAGTGTTGTGATTATAAGAGGGAAAATAGTAACTTCCTCTAATCCCTGAACTCATTGTTTTTTAAATTTACAATTAAACTTAAAAATCTAAGGCACATGTACAAAACACAAGAGTATTGAACAATTATGATATATAACGATTCACTTCACATCACCTTCATGAATTGAATAAAAACAAAGCAAAAAACAGATACACTTTCGTTATTCGTCATTTTGTAGAAGTAGAATTTAAAAATCTTGATATATTTTTTGTAGAAAAGGTACATCACCATCTTGCTTTGACCAAAGTGACTTAAACACACCTGAAATCATAACTACAGTTCCCCAACTCATAAATAAGAGCTTCCCAGGAGGATTGAGCGCACCGATATTACCTACATTTATGAAGCCCAGAAGAGAGCAGCATGAACTTTCTGCCAAAACATCTAGTTTTGTGTCACACCAAAGAAATTTCTGAACAATGGTGACAAAATGTTCAGTTTTCTGTGAATTAACCCTTTGTTTGCCAGTGTGTTTTCCATCAGTGTATTTTATGTTAGTGTTTGACTGCTTTTCATTGGGCTACATGTTTTTACGAAGCGTTGGATTGTGTTTTTTTCATGAAATCATGTCTGTTTTTTCTTCCTCGTCTAGAACGCCAAAAATGCTGTTACAAGCTCCACCGTTCCTCCTCAGTGGCTTCCCCGTACGAAACCAAAAAACCCCTCCGCCGATCAGCGTCATGCCATCGGAGGCCTTTTCTCCTTCAGCCGTGTGTCCAGACAGCGGTCAGTCGAGAAACGCTCTGCCGTTACCCATCCACAGCACTCTGCCCTCATACTCCTGAACTCCTCAACTCCTCTCTGTCACACACACACACTCACTCACACACACAGATCTGAACTCTGCTGACCGCAGCGGGCCGTCTGGCCGTTTCTCGCTCCACTGAAGGTGTCCTTCTTCAGCTGTAAATACATCTCTGGCGCTCTGTGATCACTGAATAGGGTTGGGTATCATTTGAATTTGATCAATTCTGATTCCGATTCAGCTTATCAATTCCCAGTTTCGATTCCAATGTGGTTAAAAAAGTCAAACATTTAGATATCAAACATATTTATTCTGTGTCTCTTTTTGCAAAACATTTATTTGCTGCTGAATACCATGAACAAAAATCAGCCGGCTACATAAAAACTGTACTCTGTTAAGAGCTGTTTGTGTGCAAAATAGAGCTGCACGATTCTGGATAAATTGAGGCTTTTTTTTAATGGAGGTTGTAGTTCTCTCACAATTCTGAAGAAAAAATATTAGACAACTAAACAAAATCTAATTTAATTTATGAATGGAATGATTCAATGACTCACTTGAGATTTACTTGTTTCATTACTGGATGAATCAGTATGTTTGAATGAATCTCTTGAATTAATGATTCAAAGACAAATACATTTTAACAGCCCCTTTTTGCCACCTAAAAAAAAAAAAGATACGCACACAGGAATTGATAGGTGGAATTGAAATTTTAATTTTACGACAAGTGTCTGATTCCTGACCTTAAGTATCTGAATCTGGAATTGGAATTGATTTTCCATTCCCAACCCTACCTCTGAATGTCCATTGCATGTCATGTTGGGTTGTTCGTGGGTTGTTTCTTAAGCTTGATTTATATAGTGACACAATAACGAGTGCAATAGTTTCACTGAAACGTGTTTCTCCCATTCCAGCACTCCACCAAAGAACTCCAGCAGCTCTATAGCGTGTGCATGTTCAGCGGGTCTGTGACTGGAGATATGATGGAAACATGACACACGCGCTCTTTAATTATACACGTCAATCACGACATGTCTTGTAATAGTTCCTTTTGTATTGTATTTACTCTTCTGATGATTCTTGTTAGTGTGGGAATGCTGTCAGCATCTTGTGAACAAGTGATGTAAAATGTTCTTTTGGTTTACTATCACAATGACTGAGATGAGTAGTGCATAGCCTGTTAGTAACAGTGTATGGCATTAAGAGCAGGTTTATGTTCAATATTTGTTACATTAATGTAATCAGTGACGTGGGCTTTTATTTTTTCCTCTTTATTTACTTTGTTATACAGTTACAATATGAATATATACATGTTTGTGTATGTTTTATTAAAATGTAACTACATCATGGAAGTCTTATTGCTGTTTATTTCTTTCTACGCCATTAAAGGGGTCATGAACTGAGAAATCAAAATTCCCTTGATCTTTTGACATATAAGAGTTCATTGTGCTATAAAAACATCCTGTTAGTTTCAGAACTCAAAACTTTGTCCTTAGTCTACAAACAGCTTAGATCAACGCCTGCTTCTACATCGCTGCCAGTTTAGCCCCGCCCACCGATTCTACATCACTGCCTGTTTAGCCCCGCCCACCGATTCGAGCATGCGGTGTTTACAAGAGAGGCAAACGCGCAAACCAAATGATAATGCTCTCAAGACAACAAGACCTTGTGCAGTGCCAAGCTGTGGAAAAACAGCGTTTGCGTTGCCTTCCTTCAGATCCCAACGTTAGAAAAGAGTGAATGAACTTTATTTTTAATGAAGATCCAGACCGTGTCAGTAAGAACTCAGTCCTTTGTTCACTTCATTTTACTGCAGGTTCGTTTACAAACAAGGCACAATTGAACAAGGCTCTGATGAGGGGTTAAAACAGGACAGAAAATAGCCTATTACTTATAAATTATGTTTTTTTAAATGTAAAAATCTTGATAACATTATAAGTGTACCTTAGAGAACAGTACAAAATAAAAAACAAAGGCATTTCATGTCCCCTTTAAAATAACCGGATGACCGTGGAATTTTATTTTACTTTAATGGTTTTAAAGTAGTGTAAAATGTAAAGAATAGTAGGCCTATTTAAGTAAAGGTAAATGTAAACAACACAGGAGTAGCCCATATTTCACAAATAATTTCATAGTTTTACTTTTTGATATCGATTACAGGTATGTTTTGATCTCGATATGAAATAAAGTCAGTTGAGGTGTACATTAAGGAGTGTTAAAATGGTCAGATACTATAGTGACCCAATAATACTGCTCATATTAACTCTTCACTGTAGTAAAGTTCATTAATTATGCGGTTAAACACTAACCACTGTGATTGGTCCATCCACATAAGCGCGGAGAAATGTAACAGCAACCTTCTGTGGATGGACCAATCACAGTGGTTAGTGTTTAACCGCATAATTAATATATTTAACCATTTTATAAACTGCTGAGAGGGATTCTCTTTTACAGACCAAGAAGGTGCTTTAGTGCTCGAATTTCAACACAAAATCATTTCGTATCCTTGAGGAATAAACTGTATTATAGAAAAATATATATATATTATTCGACCTGTTTCGACGAATTGTTCGGAATATTTCGTGTCTCACCGTAGCTGCGCTGCGTGAACCGGAAGCAGAATCTTTCCTCTCGAGTCCGCTGACAGAAAACATCAACATTAATATCATCGCGAGTCCTGCAGTCTCTGCCCGTTAACGGCGGCGGAATGGGCTCAGAACCGGACAGATTCCGCGGTGTGGCGATCTGCCTGACCATCGCTGGACTCCTGAGTCTGTCACACGGAGGTAACGCCACAAACACCCGCGTTAGGCCACTTACTCCGAGAATCTGTTGCGTTACTCCTTTCAAAAATAATATTATTACTGTACTTATTACTTTCTGGTAACAGTAATTAGTTACACTACTAGTTGCATGACTTTTCTTTCGCAGTTGTAATCGCATATCTTTCCCATAAAATTCTTCTGAAATGTTACTAACAGTATATTTCTGTCTCATCATTTGAGCAAAATCCACACAGAATCACACTCAGAGATGATTACAAACACTCAGATTAATAGTAACGATTATGTAAAAGTGTTGTATTATTATCGTTGTCATGTGTAGCTTAAGTAGCTCTAATTTCTCTGTTACCCATAAACGATTATATTTCGTGATGTATTTTATCAAAAGAAATCATATAAGTTCATAAGAAAATGGTTCTTTCTCTAGAAAGATTTTATTGAGTTTCTATGAGGATCTGAGGGATGTAATACTAGAGTAAAGCAGTGTTATTACTTACACATCAGTGTTCAGATCATCTGTTCTTCTGACAAAATCAGTGTAATGCCAATATTTCCATCTGATGACTAAGCTTTTCCATATTCCAAGCTTACCTGCTGCTCTGGGGATTCATGAGTCCTGAAAATTATGAAAATAAATCTAGGAATTATTGGATTGTTGAATTTCAAATCAGAAGAGTTGAGGCATTAAAGTAACTTGGCAACTAGCTGTTTAATGGATAGTAACTGTAATATTATTACTGAAATCTTATTAGTAATTAGTTACACTACTAGTTACTGCAAAAAGTAACAAAATTACTGTAACTAGTTACTGCTCAACACTGAGTCCTGAGAGAAAGACTCGAGGCTCGTTGTGTTTGTGATTCTGATCTGACGGCTCTTTCTGTGTCTGCAGCTGCAGCGGAGGTCTCGGAGCCGCTGGAGCCGCTGGAGCCGCTGGAGCCCCAGACGCGGTTCCGCACGGCGGAGATGGTGGATGCGCTGATGGGAGCTCCGCAGGCCGCAGGGATGGAGCCGGAGCCGGAGCCGGAGCCGGAGCCGGAGGCAGCGGAGCAGACTGAAGCGCTTCTGTCAGCCGTCATCCACAGCGACTCCACCCAAACCAAGAGCCTGAACTCCAGCGACACCGCCAAGACCTACAAGGTCAACTGCGATAAAAGGAACATCAGCGGAATAGAGCGCTTCACGGTGCAGGTTCTCAACGCTTCTCAGGTGATCCAGAGCCGAGCTTTCTGGTGTTTTCAAAAGAAGTCTTTTCTGCTCACCAGAGCTGCATTTGTCAAAAATACAGTAAAAACAGTGATGTTGTGAAATATTATTTTAAAATAGCTGTTGTCTGTGTGAATATCTGTTAAAGTTTCACCCAAACTCATGCTGATCTTGAGTACCTATAGAGTAGTATAGCATCGTTCATAGCTCAAAGAGGCTTTAGTTTGATCATATTTATGAAAGAAAGGTGCAGCTTTCCGATTCTCTCCGGAAACAGCCGAGCTCCTGGAGGCGTGTCATGGGCGGAGCTAAAGAGTGACGAGCACTTGTGCCGATTGCAACAAAACACAGACATCTGATGCTGTTTCACGCACCGTCCGCGGTTCTGAATCATGACCGGATCTTTTATTTCTGGGACCGCTCCATCTTTCAGAATCAAACGATGTGCAAATCCAGCGTTGAACTGGGCCAGGGTTATAAAACGTTCGTCAGCAAACACACTCACGAAAATCCGTTGCTGCCCTGGAAAAACAAACTGCATCCACTGTTAACGTAACGCTGGGTTCTTTTGGTAAGCTGAACAGGTTATCTTTCCCTCACAACCAAGAACACACTTCTTTAGAGACATTCTTCTGGAGCGAGTCCCGTTCAGTGCTGCTGAATGAAGCGTGTTGATGGGCACTCTCGCTCTCGCTCTCGCTCCGGTCGAAGCGGGCGTGTTCTTCCGGGAGAAATGCCCATATAAGGAGTTCCACCTTTCATTACCTCATGAAGAGCCATACTCAAAAAAAAACTTCTCTGAAACTTGTACAAAACCGGAAGGAGTATATTTGACACAGAAATACTCCGTTCTACATTCATATCATTTTTTGAAACTTTGGCCATGTTTAGCAGGAGAATCCAACTCTTTAACCGTGTAAATAACTCAACATGCATGAAATAGAATTAGACTCGCCCTTTAATCTGTAATTGATTGCTGTGATCAGCTGTGTGTTGTGCTGCACAGTATTTTTGTGGAAACCGTGATACATTTTATTTTTCAAGATTCACAGATGAATAGAAAGTTCAAAAGAACAGCATTTATTTGAAATAGAAAATATAATAGAAACGGAAACATTATAAATGTCTTTACTGTCACTTTTAATCAAATTTAAGCATCCTTGATGAATAAACGTATTAATTTCTTTCTTTTTTTCTTTTTTCTTATTTTTAATCTCACTGTTCCCAGACTTTTGTATGGTCAGGCATCACAGTTTCCACAAAAATATTGTGCAGCACAACTGTTTTCAACATTGATAATAATCAGAAATGTGTCTTAAGCAGCAAATCAGCATATTAGAATGATTTCTGAAGATCATGTGACGCTGAAGACTGGAGTAATGATGCTGAAAATTCAGCTTTGATCACAGAAATAAATTACAGTTTAACAGATATTCACATAGAAAACAGCTATTTTACATTCTAATCATATTTCACAATGTTACTGTATTTTTGAAGAAATAAACGCAGCTTTGGTGAATAGAGGAGACTTTTTATTCCAAATCCTAATTATTCCAAACTTTAGCCTGGTAGTGTACTAACATGTAAACTCTATAGTATATATAACCTTGAGCAGGTGTCAGTCACTGTTTTGTGGTTTAGTGTGTGAAAATGGTTGACTTATTATATGGTAAGAAAGAGATCATGTAGTTACACAATTCAGTTATTGTTATTCAGTTCTTGTCAGCACAGAATGTCGTGTATTAAACGTTTCTATCCTGTGGTTAAAGTCTGTACAGTTAATCATTAGTGGAGTAACGAGATGAGATGCGTGTAGAAACAGATCTGTTCTTCTGTATCGTGATGTGAAAAGCCTTCTTGTAAAAGAACAATGTAGGCGGGGCTTGGTTCTGTGCATCTGTTGTTGATTGGATGTTGAGATGTGGGCGGGGCTCTCAGACAGTGTTGGGTAAGTTACTATAAAAAAGTAATTAATTACTAGTTACTAATTACACCTTCAACAGTGTAATTAAATTACCGTACTAATTACTCTCTCTTAAAAGTATTGCATTACTTATTACTAATTACTTTCTAAATTTAAGCAATTTTATATTTGAATTAAAATTTAATGTCTATCCCTGTATTGTTTAACTTGATATGCAAATTTGACCAGTTGAACACTACAAGGATAGACATGAAACTGCTCTTTTAATTCTTTCAAATAAGTAATATAAAGTTGCATAAATTATTCTTGAACTGTCCAAAGCATTTAAAAGGAGAAGGTTACATTAAAAGCATAAATTTTAATATTAGATATTACATTTTGATGTTAAATCCACTATTGTTTTATACAGAATTATTCTGTAGTCGACACAGTATTTAATGCAATTACATCAGAAGTAACTAATTAAATTACAGTAATTAATTACTTAGTAATGCATTACACCCAACACTGCTCTCAGATCAGCTCAGAAGATACACTTCTGATATTTTGATGAAACGTTACAAGATCAAAACATTTTTTAAACATGAAACCCATCCATAGATGAATTGCTCCCAGTAAGATCTATAAGATGCGTTTAGACTGTATTTTGGTTTCTCTGCAGGACCTGATGGAGCTCCTGAACGCCAACAGCACTGAATGCTCCTTGGTTCTCTTTTATACCACATGGTGTCAGTTTTCAGCAAACCTCGCCCCTCACTTCAACGCCCTGCCGCGAGTGTTTCCCAGCATGCACTTCCTCGCCCTGGACGCGTCTCAGCACAGCAGGTGAATCAGCGGTGTTCTTCATCACAGTGTGGCCGCTGAGGCTGTTTCAGTGCTCATCAGATCTTTCTCTTTCTCAGTCTCTCCACACGCTTCGGAACGGTGGCCGTCCCCAATATCCTCTTGTTTCAAGGAGCCAAACCCATGGCCAGGTTCAACCAGACAGACAGAACGCTAGAAACACTGACCTCTTTCATAACAAACCAGACAGGTGAGCTGTTCATCATTCAGCCTCGTCTGGTTCAGTCATATGTGACCCTGGAGCACAAAAGCAGTCATAAGCAGCACAGGTATATTTGTAGCAATAGCCAACAATACATTGTATGGGTCAAAATTATCCATTTTTCTTTTATGCCAAAAATCATTAGGATATTAAGATCATGTTCCATGAAGATATTTTGTAAATTTCCTACCGTAAATATATTAAAACTTAATTTCTGATTAGTAATATGCATTGCTAAGAACTTCATTTGGACAACTTTAAAGGTGATTTTCTCAATATTTAGATTTTTTTGCACCCTCAGATTCCAGATTTTCAAATAGTTGTATCTCAGACAAATATTGTCCTATCCTAACAAACCATACATCAATGGAAAGATTATTTATTCAACTTCAGATGTTTTTCTGAAAAATTTAGAATTTAACAAAAACTGACCCTTATGACTGGTTTTGTGGTCCTGGGTCACATATTAGACTGCAGGCATTTCTGTGATGAATTGATGAAAAGTGACAGTAAAGACATTTATAATGTCACAAAAGATTTCTATTTCAAATAAATTCTGTTCTTTTGAACTTTCTATTCATCTGTGAATCCTGAAAAATAAAATGCATCACGGTTTCCACAAAAATATTGTGCAGCACAACTGTTTTCAACATTGATAATAATCTGAAATGTTTCTTGAGTAGCAAATCAGCATATTAGAATGATTTCTGAAGGATCATGTGACACTGAAGACTGGAGTAATGATGCTGAAAATTCAGCTGCACATCACAGAAATAAATTACAGTTTAACAGATATTCACATAGAAAACAACTACTTTAGATTGTAATAATATTTTCACAATATTTCTGTTTTTACTGTAAGTGATGCATATCCAGTGCATGTGCTACATGCTGATTTTGTGCTATTTTCCCACTGTTCTCTAGGTTTCGAAGCAAGTCCAGATCAGGCAGTTCTGGATGAAGACTGTGTTGGACCTCTGCCTGCGGTTCCCGTTAAAGGCATCGACTGGCTCTTTGTGTTTTCAGTGCTGTTCATATCGGGCTTTACTCTTTATGCCATCCTCTGCACAGACAGCATTCGCTGGCTCATTCCAGGACAAGACCACGAGCATCAGGACTAGAGTCTCTTCTGTGATCTGAATGTACATACTTGCAGAATAAATAAGTTTATGAATGTAAATAATCTGCTTATATTGTTGTGTACTTGTTAGTGCATTTAGGTCTGTTCTGTCAAAGCCATTCAGCTGGTTTGGATACCTTTAAAAGCACATCTTTAGCAATAGCTTTAGAGGAAATGGTCTCAGTTCCAACAGGAGTCAGTGTCTGTATTTGCTATAGCAGCTCATGGCCTTGTTTATTCAGCTTAAGATCTAACAGCCTGATGGAGCGCACACATGTAATACTCACATGATGTGTGGTCTACACTGCCAGTCAGAAGATATTGAACAGTTTTTTTTTTTTTTTTGTCTCTTCTGCTCACCTAGCCTGCATTTATTTGATCCAAAGTACAGCAAAAAACAGTACAATTTTGAAGTATATTTACCATTTAAAATAACTTTTCTATTTGAATATAAATGATTTCAAAGCTGAATTTTCAGCATCATTACTCCAGTCACATGATCCTTCAGAAATCATTCTAATATGCTGATTTGCTGCTCAAGAAACATTTCTGATTATTATTATTATTATTATTATTATTATGTTGAAAACAGGTGAGTAGAATTTTTTCAGGTTTCTTTGATGAATAGAAAGTTCAGAAGAACAGCATTTATCTGAATTAGAAATTGTTTGTGACATTATAAATGTCTTTATCATCACTTTTGATCAATTTAAAGCATCCTTGCTAAATAAAATTATTCATTTCTATAATTTCTTTCCCAAAAAAAAGGGGAAAAAAATGATACTGACTCCAAGGTTTTGAATGATATAGTGTATAATGTTATAAAAGCTTTTTATTTCAGATAATTGCTGATCTTTGGATCTTTCTGTTCATCAAATAATCCTGAGAAAAAAAATACTCAGCTGTTTTAAATATTGATAATAATAAATGTTTCTTGAACAGCAAATATTAGAATGAGTTCTGAAGGATCATGTGACTGGAGTAATGATGCTGAAAATCCAGCTTTGAAATCACAAGAATAAATTACATTTTAAAATAGAAAACAGTTATTTTAAATAGTAAAAATATTTCAAAATTGTACTGTTTTTGCTGTACTTTGGATCAAATAAATGCAGAAGAGACTTAAAGTAATCACCCACAATCCCTTGCACACATTGTAATTTAATGAAAAAGTTCCAGTGGAGAATGAATCAGCACTGAGCTCATCTAATTTCAGGAACTGCAAGACAAAACAAACTGACAAAAACTTTTTGCATTAATAAAAAGTCAGTTAATATAAAGTATTTTAATTTAAAATATTTTTCCACAATAATTTTTAAATAGTACTAACTAGAGCGTCTCATTCTAGTGTTCAGTGCTGAGGACTGCAATCCACAACCCTTCAGAAGAGCTGGGTTATAAGGGCCCTCACTAGGGTGCATCTTTCCGATCGCGCGCACGCACACACACGCGCGCGCGCACGCACAGAGCAGTCCTGTGTAATTGTGATCAGGCGCTCAGGGCAGCCCTTCAGCGATGATGAGCTGGTTAATGGTTACTCGTTGGCCTGCTCTAACTAAACTAACCCGCTGTTTTGTGTCCGCAGACAGTCGCGCAGGGAACATGGTAAGAAACACTCTTCAGTGCTGCCAGATAATTTCACAGAAAGTTGCTAAAGGAAGGTTGATTTGTTGCTAAATGACGTTGTGAGGTCGTTACACGATGACATCATCGCGTAATCGCAATGCAACAATGTTTCACTGCAAATAATATACTTTATACATGTTAATCTAGATTTGTTCGTAAAATAATATAAATCTGTAATGCAGTATTAAAATATAAACAACTAATTTTAAATAACACTGAATTATTGAACAGTTTTGAACGGTTTTGAAGTTTTTTTATTAGCTAGTAAACTAGTAAAACTGCACATTCTGATCAATAGTAGTTTTAAGCAGTGTAGCCTGTTAGTAGTTAGTTAGTAAGTTACTCTAATAAGAGTCTGTAAAAGTAGGGCACAATCTATGTTAATATGAAGGAATTTTACCTAGTTATTTTTCACAGTTTTTTTAAACATGCATTTTAAATTACACTTGTGTTTTGTGTTTTGTATTTTGGGGTATAATGGAAAATGGATAACAGATACTGTCTTGGAAAATTAAAATCTGCTTTACAACGATTTGTATCGTGAAAAGTGCTATGAATTAACTTTTCCATTTTTCTAGATATTTTTCTCAGAGTGTACTAACTGATCAACAATTACAGGTGCAAGATACTCACAAGGTCTTTCATAAATGAACAATCATTCAGCTATTAAATTATTATTATTATCATTATTATTATTATTATTATTATTAGATTGAACAATTGCGAATAGCAGCTAACTCAGTTCACATGATGTGTGTACTAGGCATCTTTGGTTTCCACTTTTTGTGTAATTTAGATGGAAAATGCGACTTTTTATAGTAAGAGTCACTTATCAAAAGTTGCTAAATATTGCCAAATAATTTTTTTAAATAATTAAGTTTGTTGCTAGGTGCTTTTGGAAGAAAAAGTAGTCAGGGTAGTCTGAGAAATTGCTAAGTGGGCAACTCATCTTGACCGAGCGCGTGAGAGTGACGTCAGCAGCTGCTCGACCAATCAGCGGCTTTAGACTGGCGTAACGCGTCACGTCTGCGATTGATAGCGATCGATTGAATGTTAACACGATCTAGTGTTTGGCAGCTAATCAGATAAATGAAACTTGATTTCCCAGAAAGGAAGATATGGTGTATTTATGGGCTTGTTGAATATGAGACATAAACGATAGCGCCAGTCAATAAACTGGCCTCGAGCGCCGTCTGCTGGACGCGTTTGGAGTTACACGATCAGCGTCGCAGCGTTAAGCGACAGAACTCTCTTATCAACGCTCTTTCTTTCTTTGGGTAATTTGATTTTAAATACTATAATATTTAAAGTCTTATTTAAGTTAACTTGTTTAAATAGATTTTTTTCACACACATATAATGGTATATAATGCTATTAAAATTGCAATGAAATGGATTTTTATCAGTTTGAAAGGTTTTATAACCCTCTTCACCCGACAGATGGCGCAATAGACCCGTTAACACTTATGAACGAAACCAGCAATCCATTATATACAGGTGCATCTCAATACATTAGAATGTCGTGGAAAAGTTCATTTATTTCAGTAATTCAACTCAAATTGTGAAACTCGTGTATTAAATAAATTCAATGCACACAGACTGAAGTAGTTTAAGTCTTTGGTTCTTTTAATTGTGATGATTTTGGCTCACATTTAACAAAAACCCACCAATTCACTATCTCAACAAATTAGAATATGGTGAAATGCCAATCAGCTAATCAACTCAAAACACCTGCAAAGGTTTCCTGAGCCTTCAAAATGGTCTCTCAGTTTGGTTCACTAGGCTACACAATCATGGGGAAGACTGCTGATCTGACAGTTGTCCAGAAGACAATCATTGACACCCTTCACAAGGAGGGTAAGCCACAAACATTCATTGCCAAAGAAGCTGGCTGTTCACAGAGTGCTGTATCCAAGCATGTTAACAGAAAGTTGAGTGGAAATAAATGAACTTTTCCACAACATTCTAATTTATTGAGATGCACCTCTGTGTATATATATATATATGTGTGTGTGTGTATATATGTGTGTGTGTATATATTTACTTTACTTTACTTTACTTTTAGCAGACGTTTTTATCCAAAGCGACTTACAAATGAGGACAACAGAAACAATCAATTGTAGTATTAAAACAACTAAAACTGATCCAAAACTAAAAGCTATAACTTTATAACTAGTATATATACACACACATTAAAATAAATAAATAAATAAATTAAAATGAGAAATGCAAAATTTCTAAACTTAACATTTAAATGAAAACAAAATAAAGCTACAAACAATTCAAAATGTTAAGAGAACAAAATGTATAAGAGTGTAATAATGATTCTAACATAAAACTAAGCCAAACACCAAAAACAACTATGTGCATGTACACACACACACACACAAACACACACACACAAACACACACACACAAACACACACATATCCATAAATTCAATATTATTTCATTTCCATGTAGTTTGTTGAAGTACTAAAATAACTCAAATTAAATAAAACTAAAACTTAATATATCACTTATACAGAAATAAAATAATAGAAAAAAACTAATAAAATGACAAACATTACTACAACTGTAACTAAAATTAAAATAGATAACATATACAAATCAAATTAGTTTAACAGTAATCCTAAAAAAATAACTGTGCCAAACATACAAGTAAGAAATGGTTATAAAAACTGAAAGAGAAGTGAAACAAGTAATAGGAAAGAAAATAAATGAAAAGCAATACTTATCCCTTGCCGGTGTCCCTGTCCGGTGGAGTCGCTCGGTAGAGTCGGTGGTCTTTACACACTTCGGTCTTCACACGACGAGGCTGCTGCGGTATAATAACCTTTTTTATACCCGTCTAACAAATCACTAATTGAATTCAGCTGGAGACACTTTCCTGTTAATCACAATAAATGGCCACGCAAGCGCAGACACTAACAAGGTACGTAGACCAAACGCGATTTCAGCACATCTCCACTCAGTAAACAAAACAAGTGTTTCCTAGCAACGGCAACTGCACAAAACACTAATGAGACAAGTAAATACACTTATGAGCTACTTTTAACTTTCGCTGATAGACTGCTTCTCTCAGAGTATTTCTTACACCGTCTTCTGCTGGCGCTTGAACACACTTTCCTGTTAATCACAATAAATGGCCACGCAAGTGCAGACACTAACAAGGTACGTACTAGACCAAACGCGATTTCAGCACGTCTCCACTCAGTGAAAAGAAAAAAAAAAAAAAAAAAAAACTATTGTCAAATACTGTATTTGGTAGCTACTAATGCTCTCTGTGGTTGTATTTATACAGTATGTTTCTAAGTTAATATTTTTAACAGTTTAGTCTTTAGCAAGTAGCTCGCCTCACGTCACTTAAACATTATTGTGAATCTAATATAAATATAATATATATATATATGTGTACGTAATGTTTGACATTATGCATTGTTATGCAATTTTAATAATGCAATAAAAATGCAAACATTATGCAATATTTGCTACAAGCAAAGTGGGAGGCTTTTGTCATTCAGCGATTAAAAAATCATCTATTCATCCTACACGCTCAGAAAAGAGGCACAAAGCTGTTACTATTGTACCTTATTGATCACTATGTGGTCAGTACTAACATATTAGTTCCTTAAAAGTATTAGTACTTTAAAAGCACATATCAGTACCTTTTGAAAGTGACAGTTTTGCACCTTATAGTTTGTTAGTGTTTTTATGTATATAATATGTATATATTCTCTCTTGGTGTACATTTATAACACATTTATATGTAAATTTAGCCTTAAAGCATAAAGTTAATTAATTTTAGAAGTTACGTTTTTCATTCTATAATCACTTTATCACTGCTGTCATAATGAAAGCGTTCCCTTTAATCATTTCTGTAACAATACTAAAACACTTTATTTTATTAGCTTAATAATTATGCTATAATTATTTTAATTATTTACAGAAATAGTAGGCTTTTTAAAATTATATTCGATAAAAAATACTAAAAATAAAATATTAAAAAGGTCATATTATAGTAATTTAGTTTGATGCACAGGTAGTTTAATGTTATGTGTTTTTGCACCAACCGTTTTATATCATTTTATGAATGCATAAATGTCTAGACCACAGAAGAAGGATGTTTTGAATCTGTGTATAGAAATTACATTGTACAGTTTTACCTCTATTATTGCACACTATTAGTCTTTGACAAGCTCCAAAACAAGCACGCATCTGCTGCTGGATCTTAAAATCTAAAGGGGAAATTTTATGTCTTAAGTTTTTATGTGTTTATCATTTTCTTATTATGTAATATCACATTGAAGAAGAGATAATATTTACTGGACCGCATTATTTTTCACAAAGGCTTGCAGTGACAGTGATGAGGTTGTGCAGTGGGCTGATATGTGTGACCCTGGAGCACAAAAGCAGTCATAAGTAGCACAGGTATATTTGTAGCAATAGCCAACAATACATTGTATGGGTCAAAATTATCCATTTTTCTTTTATGTCAAAAATCATTAGGATATTAAGTAAAGATCATGTCCAATGAAGATATTTTGTAAATTTTGTTCCACAAATATATCAAAATTTCATTTTTGATTAGTAATATGCATTGCTAAGAACTTCATTTGAACAATTTTAAAGGTGATTTTCTCAGTATTTAGACTTTTTTTGCACCCTCAGATTCCAGATTTTCAAATAGTTGTATCTCAGCCAAATATTGTCCTATCCTAACAAACCATACATCAATGGAAAGCTTATTTACTCAGCTTTCAGATTATGTATAAATCTCAATTTCCAGAAATTGACACTTATGACTGGTTTTGTGGTCCAGGGTCAAATATGATATAAAGTGTCGTGCTGTAATGTGTTGTGCTATAATGTCTCACGCTATAATGTCTCGCGCTATAATGTGTCGCGCTATTATGTCTGGCACTATAATGTGTCGCGCTATAATGTCTGGCACTATAATGTCTCACGCTATAATGTGTCGCGCTATAATGTCTGGCACTATAATGTGTCGCGCTATAATGTCTGGCACTATAATGTGTTGCGCTATCATGTCTCGCGCTATAATGTGCTGTGATATAATATGTCGTGCTATAATGTCTTGTGCTATAATGTGTCGTGATATAATGTGTCGTGCTATAATGTGTCATGATATAATGTGTCATGCTATAATGTGTCGCGCTATAATGTCTGGCACTATAATGTGTTGTGCTATCATGTCTCGCGCTATAATGTGCTGTGATATAATATGTCGTGCTATAATGTCTTGTTCTATAATGTGTTGTGATATAATGTGTCGTGCTATAATGTGTCATGATATAATGTCGTGCTATAATGTGTCGTGCTATAGTGCTATAATGTGTCGTGCTATAATGTGTCGTGATATAATGTGTCGTGCTATAATGTGTCATGATATAATGTGTCGTGCTATAATGTGTCGTGCTATAATGATATGTGTCGTGCTATAACGTGTCATGATATAATGTGTCGTGCTATAATGTGTCGTGCTATAATGATATGTGTCATGCTTTAATGTGTCGTGCTTTAATGTGTCATGCTATAGTGATATAAAGTGTCGTGCTATAGTGCTATAACGTGTCGTGCTATAACGTGTCGAGCTATAACGTGTCGTGCTATAACGTGTCGTGCTATAGTGCTATAATGTGTCGTGCTATAATGTCTCACGCTATAATGTCTCGCGCTATAATGTGTCGCGCTATTATGTCTGGCACTATAATGTGTCGCGCTATAATGTCTGGCACTATAATGTCTCATGCTATAATGTGTCGCGCTATAATGTCTGGCACTATAATGTGTCGCGCTATAATGTCTGGCACTATAATGTCTCATGCTATAATGTGTCGCGCTATAATGTCTGGCACTATAATGTGTCGCGCTATAATGTCTGGCACTATAATGTGTTGCGCTATCATGTCTCGCGCTATAATGTGCTGTGATATAATATGTCGTGCTATAATGTCTTGTGCTATAATGTGTCGTGATATAATGTGTCATGCTATAATGTGTCGCGCTATAATGTCTGGCACTATAATGTGTTGTGCTATCATGTCTCGCGCTATAATGTGCTGTGATATAATATGTCGTGCTATAATGTCTTGTTCTATAATGTGTTGTGATATAATGTGTCATGATATAATGTGTCGGGCTATAATGTGTCGTGCTATAGTGCTATAATGTGTCGTGCTATAATGTGTCGTGCTATAATGTGTCGTGCTATAATGTGTCGTGCTTTAATATGTCGTGCTATAATGTCTTGTGCTATAATGTGTCGTGATATAATGTGTCGTGCTATAATGTGTCATGATATAATGTGTCGTGCTATAATGTGTCGTGCTATAATGATATGTGTCATGCTTTAATGTGTTGTGCTTTAATGTCGTGCTTTAATGTGTCGTGCTATAATGTGTCATGCTATAGTGATATAAAGTGTCGTGCTATAGTGCTATAACGTGTCGTGCTATAACGTGTCGTGCTATAGTGCTATAATGTGTCGTGCTATAATGTGTCGTGCTATAATGTCTCTTGCTTTAATGTGTCGCGCTTTAATGTGTCATGCTATAGTGCTATAATGTGTCGTGCTATAATGTCTCTTGCTTTAATGTGTCGCGCTTTAATGTGTCATGCTATAGTGATATAATGTGTCGTGCTTTAATGTCATGCTTTAATGTGTCGTGCTATAATGTCTCATGCTATAATGTCTCGTGCTTTAATGTGTCTTGCTTTGTGTCGTGCTATAATGATATAATGTGTTGTGCTATAATGTCGTGCTATAATGTGTCGTGCTATAGTGATATAATGTGTCGTGCTATAATGTGTCGTGCTATAATGTGTCGTGCTATAATGTGTCGTGCTATAATGTGTCGTGCTATAATGTGTCGTGGTATAATGTGTCGTGCTTTAATGTCTTGTGCTATAATGTCTCGTGCTATAATGTCTTGTGCTTTAATGTCTTGTGCTTTAATGTCTCGTGCTATAATGTCTCGTGCTTTAATGTGTCGTGCTTTGTGTCGTGCTATAGTGATATAATGTCTTGTGCTATAATGTCTCGTGCTATAATGTGTTGTGCTATAATGTCTTGTGCTTTAATGTGTCGTGCTATAATGTGCCGTGCTATAATGCGTCGTGCTTTAATGTCTTGTGCTATAATGTGTTGTGCTATAATGTCTCGTGCTTTAATGTCTCGTGCTATAATGTCTCATGCTATAACGTGTTGTGCTATAATGTCTTGTGCTTTAATGTGTCGTGCTATAATGTTCCGTGCTATAATGTTCTGTGCTATAATGTTCCGTGCTATAATGTCTTGTGCTTTAATGTGTCGTGCTATAATGTTCCGTGCTATAATGTTCCGTGCTATAATGTCTCGTGCTATAATGTCTCGTGCTATAATGTCTCGTGCTTTAATGTGTCTTGCTTTGTGTCGTGCTATAATGATATAATGTGTTGTGCTATAATGTGTCATGCTATAATGTGTCGTGCTTTAATGTCTTGTG
This sequence comes from Spinibarbus caldwelli, assembly GCA_039654775.1. Taxonomy (NCBI): domain Eukaryota; kingdom Metazoa; phylum Chordata; class Actinopteri; order Cypriniformes; family Cyprinidae; genus Spinibarbus; species Spinibarbus caldwelli. Next base: position 27,504,613 of record CM077259.1, on the reverse strand, counting down.
CTTTAATGTGTCGTGCTATAATGTGCCGTGCTATAATGTCTCGTTCTATAATGTCTCGTGCTATAATGTCTTGTGCTATAATGTCTCTTGCTTTAATGTGTCTTGCTTTGTGTCGTGCTATAATGATATAATGTGTTGTGCTATAATGTCGTGCTATGTGTCGTGCTATAGTAATATGTGTCGTGCTATAATGTCGTGCTATAATGTGTCGTGCTATAGTGTCGTGCTATAATGTGTCGTGCTATAATGTCTCGTGCTATAATGTGTTGTGCTATAATGTCGTGCTTTGTGTCGTGCTATAGTGATATAATGTGCTGTGCTATAATGTCTTGTGCTTTAATGTGTCGTGCTATAATGTTCCGTGCTATAATGTCTCGTGCTATAACGTCTCGTGCTATAATGTCTCGTGCTATAACGTCTCGTGCTATAATGTCTCGTGCTATAATGTCTCGTGCTTTAATGTGTCGTGCTTTAATGTCTTGTGCTTTAATGTGTCGTGCTATAATGTCTCGTGCTATAATGTGTCGTGCTATAATGTGTCGTGCTTTAATGTCTTGTGCTTTAATGTGTCGTGCTATAATGTGCCGTGCTATAATGTCTCGTGCTATAATGTGTCGTGCTATAATGTGCCGTGCTATAATGTGTTGTGTTCAGGCAGACTGGCTGTCCCCTGCTGAGCGCGATCAGTTCCTGATGGAGCTGAAGGCCACTGGATGGGTGGAGGTTGAGGACCGCGATGCTCTTTACAAGGAGCTGCATTTCAAGACCTTCAACCAGGTTTGCCACTCCAGACCTCATTCACTGAGCAAAGAGCATCTGTAGATGTCGCTGTCTTCTCTCGTTCTCTAGCGAACGAAGCTCAATGCCAAACTCTGATCTGCCGAGTCTCCTGAATCCAGTGCACTTTTTGTGTTTGTGTTGCTGTTCAGGGCCGCTGTGCTCCAAATGGCTTTCACAGAGAGAAACGCCTGAAATCCCACTCGTGCTTTATTAGTTGCAGGTGTAAACCAAGCACTTTTTCTGGAAGCCCTTTTCTCAAAGCCTTGTTGAGGAGCGTGTGTTTTGATGGCTGAGTGAAAGACAGTAGATATTAAAAAAAAAAATTGAATTCACCAAGTCTGCATTTATTTGATTAAAAATACAGTAAAAATTGTGAAATATTATTAGAATTTAAAACAGCTGTTTTCTATGTGAATATCTGTTAAACAGTAATTGATTTCTGTGATGAACAGCTGAATTTTCAGCATCATTACTCCAGTGTTCAATGTCACATGATCTTCAGAAATATTCTAATATGCTGATTTGCTGCTTAAGAAAGATTTCTGATTATTATCAATGTTGAAAACAGTTGTGCTGCACAATATTTTTGTGGAAACCATGATACATTTTATTTTTCAGGATTCACAGATGAAAAGAAAGTTCAAAAGAACAGTAACATCTTTGTAACATCATTTGTAACAAGTCTTTACTGTCGCTTTTGATCAATGTAATGTGTCCTTGATGAATAAGAGTATTAATTTAATTAAGAAAATGAATCTCACTGACCGCAGACTTTGTAAGAGCGGTGTATATACGTGTGAAACACGCGTCTCAGTGTTTTCAGGCCTCGGCCGCCCTCCTTTCTCTCTCGCTCTCCCTTCCCCCTCAGAGCCCCTCGTGTCAGTCTGTATTAAAGTGAGCCAGAGCAGAGCTGTTCTTGGCAGCAATTGAAGTTTTGATCAAAATGATTTCTTTCACAAACAATCAGATTGGTTAAAATGTTTCATGTGCCTCAAAAAACCACTAACTATCCCATCAGTCTCTCTGTTTCTCTTTCATGCTGTCTTTTGTTCACTTTGTTTGTCTCTCCTTGTAATAGTGACCTCAGGTTTTTCCGTTTGCACATCTCAGTCATTCTCATTCTCTCACAGAAATCAGTTCACATGTCAGTGTCCATCTGTTATTTCCCTGGACTTCAGACGCAGATGATGGACACTGACATGTGAACTGATTTCTGTGTAGAAATGTCTCTGATGGAGTTCTGATGGGCAGACTGTTGGCATTACACTGTGCTGCAAATCAAATGATTATGATCTATTTAAATCTGTACAGAAACACAGAAGCAGCACTGTTGAAGCGCAGGTAATCTCTGATCAAAAGTGCAGTTTCTTTAGACTAGAACTCTTTCTTTATTTCATTTAATCTACTTCAGGGTTTCTGTGGGTCTTAAAAAGTCTTAATTCACAAATGAAAGCCTAAAAGGTCTTAAATCAGAGCAAAAAATCTTGAATTCATAAAGTAATGGCATTAAATGATGCACGCACTGCAAAAAATCAATATCTTCCTCAGTATTTTTGTCTTGTTGTCCAGTGCAAATATCTAAACATACTTAAATCAAAATACATTTATTGGAAATGCAGAACGAACATACAGATCAAAATTCAGTGAGTTTTTGTTTGAAGAACAAACATCTGCCAATGAGGAATGAGAACGTCAATTAAGTTGATCCATTGGCAGATATTTGTTCTTTTAATCATAAACTCACTTCATTTTCATAAGTTTGTCATAAAACAAGCCTTCATATCTTATGTTATTTTGCTTCTCCGGTGGATGATCTTTAGACATTTGCACTGGAAAACAAGATATCATTTTTTTTGCAGTGTGATCAGAAGTTATTTACATATTCTAGTGTTTTCACAAAAAAGTGCTTTTTTTTTTTTTTTTTTTTTTTTTTTTTGTCAAATTATTTAAAAAGTTCTTCTTCATAATAATTCAAGACATTTACATTTAAAGACCATATTGACATATTGTGTTCCATTCAATTTATTACTCAAATTTTCTTTCTTTGCTCTTAAAAAAAGTGTTAAATTTTCATTAAATCTGCAGAAACGCCATTAAGGAACTGATCCTCTATCAGAGCCGTTGCAGTGATGCACAACTCAAGCGAAACTCCTGTCTGTTGCGTCTCAGAATGCTCTAGTTCTGATCGAAATCAACAGATGCATCAGTTTTTATAAGAGAGAACAAACCCTTTGACTTTCATATGATTTTGGTGGTCACAGAAAATTTGAGTCCTCAAAGAAAACCAACAGAGAGCCACTGATGTGGAATAAATGATCAAACTCTGAGATTTAAACTGTGATGCATGTCAGTGCGGTATTATTTAGGAGTTATATGAAGCTGATTGGCAGCTGTTGGCATCAGGAGGGCCGGGGCCCCTGAGAGGAGCTGTAATCACGCTCATTTATGCTATGAAGCGTCTGACGCGAGACATTCGTGTTTAGACCGCTGTGCTGTAAATGGCAGCACATGTGTCTGAAAGCGCAGCAGAAAATGCCACCCTGACGTCCACATGGGCTCATCCAGTGTTTTATGACAATCATGCCATAATAACAGAAAATGCCCCTAAAGTGGCGTGCGGGGAAACATGCGGCGGTGGTTCTGATTATTCGAGACGAGGGCCTGTAACATGTCAAGACTAATTACCCGCTCCTGACAGAGCGAAGGAGACTCTGGCTGAAGCATCGCTGCACAATACAGAGCAAACAAAAGAGCCTACAACCTCCATCCTTGACCTCTTCAGTGCCTATTAGTCCTCCATTTGCATATTTAATGTTGAACAACACGAGATTGTAAAATGAAATACATTTGATTTTGTTTGTGTTTGCGATTTTCAGAGCTCAGTTTGAAGCATGAGCTTGAGTCAGATCAAAATGGATCAGTAATCCAAGCTTATATGTGACCCTGGACCACAAAACCAGTCATAAGGATCAATTTTTTGAAATTGAAAGCTGAATAAATAATCTTTCCATTGATGTATGGTTTGTTAGGAGAATATCTGGCTGAGATACAACTATTTGAAAATCTGGAATCTGAGGGTGCAAAAAAATCTAAATATTGAGAAAATCACCTTTAAAATTGTCCAAATGAAGTTCTTAGCAATGCAAATTACTAATCAAAAATGAAGTTTTGATATATTTATGGTAGGAAATTTACAAAATATCTTCATGGAACATGATCTTAATATCCTAATGATTTTTGGCATAAAAGAAAAATGGATAATTTTGACCCATACGATGTATTGTTGGCTATTGCTACAAATATACCTGTGCTACTTATGACTGCTTTTGTGCTCCTGGGTCACATTTTGCTGTCATATACTGACTTGTTTTTCGCCTTCCAGAAACCAAACGTCAAAAAGGAAATGTTTTGGCGATCGTTAACATGCCCTGCAATTGAATAATTGCCAATATTCATAATGAAAGCTGAGCAAAAGCAGACCGTGCACTTAAATTGCCGACAGAGTCGAGTTGCAGGATTTTGTCAATCACTTTAAATGGATAACAGGACGGTTTGCTCGAGAGCCAGTTTGATAAAATAGCCAATTGTGTTACATCATGTGTTCCCCAAATTACTTACAATATACAACACTCGTAATTTCCTCCTCCTCCTCTTTTTCTTAAACTACTCTTGTTTCATTATCAGAGGGTTGGGCTTGGCTTGGCTTGGCTTGGCCTAACGCTCTGATAATGAAACAGGAGTAGCCCACAGATTTGTCTGCAAAGGCTTGTGTACAATGGCGGTTCAGTTGACTTAATTAGCTAAGGAAGTATTTAAAGGCTTAATTGAGATTGCATTGGGAAATTGCTCTGAAATAGCCAGTGCGTTTTTTTTTTTTTTTTTGCAGGCGGTTTAGCTCGAGCGAGATCTGACCCGCTAGAATAACCGCACGCCGTCTCTGATTGGAGGACTCAGCAACTCTGTCATCCTCCAACCTCAGCTCAGCTAAACATCTGAGCTATTTAGATTGAGACTTCCTATGTGAAGTTTTATTAACTGAAACAATTGCTGTACTGGACTCTACAGAACATCTCTATTCACTTTGCCAAAGCTGCTGTCCATTCCTCTGTTTAACATGCACAGAATGTCTCATTACAGTGTGTTATTGCATTTAACCATGTATGCTTTAAGTTATTAAAGATAAATGCCTTTCAAACATTGGCATTCACAATGACTGGCCTTTGTAAATGAGTTAATATACTGTTCTGCTTTTTAACCCTCTGGTGCTGTTCAGTCAGTTTTGACCAGAAAAGCTTTTTTTATTTTTTATTTTCTTCATTTTTACCGGAATGGTGCGAAACATGGTAAAGGTTTCAGCACTATGTGAACACACACACGCGCACACACACACACACACAATCATGGACGTGATTTGAAAAGGTTAAATGATCCTGAAAAAATAGTCACACTTCTGTTTTTCTTTGTCTAAAATGACCACATTGGAAATGAATTGCAAGTGAATTTCATTTAGTGGAAACTATTTGTACTGCGTCCAAACAAAACCTCTCTGAATGATCGTTTTTGAGATATCAGATGTGGAACACAACTTGTTTAGATTTATGGCTTTGATTTTCAAGCAGTTCAAACATGTTTTGGAAAATATTTTGATAACATTTCAATATTTTATTGAACTCAATATAAAAGTAGTTTTAATCCATGAATTATGCCTATCTATTACACCTTTAGAAATTATAATGCATTAAAACACGACAAACAAACCTTCAAACATAATGCATTTTAACTTTTGTTAGAATTATGAAAATATATAATGCATTACAATGTACGTTATGAATACCTTTTATAATGCCTTATACATAAAGGTTTTAAGTAAGGAGTTACCTGTATTTTTCATATAAAATTTGAAAATGACATTTTTGTGCATTTTTCGTGATAATAAATTTAAACATCTATAAACTATGTATATCTTACCAATACAACTTTCAAAAATCTGCCAAGTGTCTTCTTTAAAAGGGACCAAACTTAAGTCTGTGCTCATTGAAGATATATGACAGGTAATGAATAAATCGTAACTATTCCATGAATATACTTTAGTACCATAAAATATACCCCTAAAAATACAAAATATTAATTTAAAAACCATTATCGAAGTAAAATATAGTACATTAATTTCATTGAAATAAATCATTAAAATTCTGTCAGCACCAGAGGATTGGGCATTATTTTGTGTTGATCAGCTAATAATAAAGGAGAACCTGTCTGATGTAAAATTGTGGTGCTTAAACTGTGCAATAGATGAGTTGAGTGATCTTCCAGCGCCGCATCTGTTTTCTTTTCCTCAGGCGTTCGGCTTCATGTGTCGAGTGGCTCTGCAAGCAGAGAAGATGAACCATCATCCAGAGTGGTTCAATGTTTATAATAAGGTAATAACTTCAAACCCAGCCACGTATTTCTCACTCTTGAGCAGCAGTTTATAATGTTTTTCCAAATGTTTAAAATGAATACAATGTTTAAAGTACATGAGAGGCCACACACATCAGGCCTTTGAAAGTGTCACGTTTGCATGGCAAACAATCACACTACGTAGTGCACTAGCTCACATTTCATGTCAGGCCGAGTGCGAAAAGTGGAGCGAGCGCTGGGAAATAATCCTGACAATCTGTAGTGGAAATTTTCTTTGTGAAATAAGCAGTAGTGGTTTTGTAAATCAGCTTACTGTGCGGTAGGCTGAAGTCTTTTTTAAAGTAACTGCAGGACAGGACAAGCTTGGGCTGTTTTCAATACTCAACACTGCAGTCGCTTAATGCACAGATAGAAGACATCACTGTGTCATCAGCATAAAAATGAAAATAGCATTTAGAGTGATATTGTCAACATGAGTAATAAAAAGTAGAGGCCCCAAAACAGAGCCCTGCGGAATACCCCTAGTAATAATCTGTAAAGGTGTGGAAATATCAAAAGCTAGCTGTTGATCATGACTGAATTTCTGTCTGTCTTTCAGGTCCAGATCACTTTATCGACACATGACTGTGGAGGACTGTCAAAGAAGGACATTCGACTGGCCAAATTCATTGATAAGGTGGCTCTGTCCCTGTAGCAGCTCTTCCTTCTGGAACTTACATTCATTTTCAATATTTCAAATCTTTTGTATTGTATTCCCAAAAAGGGAAATAGTTCATTTGTTAATTCACACAGGCGTGTGTTTAAAATCACTCTTCTTGTTCGGTTCTACATGATTCATAAACACATAAATAAAACAAATTTTGGAATACTGTGAGTAGATCTATTTCATATTCATTAAATATCTGATACAATTTGAAATTATTTGCTCATCTGCATTTTTAAAAAATGTGAATTGAAAACATATAATATTAATATAATTCATCATACTCAAAAACTCCTAAATATAGTAATGAATGTCTGATAATTGCTACGTGCAGTGGGTCGGTATATTTTCCTCTTCACTTCTGTATCGACGGACACTTGTTCTCTTGTTCTCTATGCCATTTGCAACCTTGCAGACTGAACATATACACTCCCTATGCTTTAAGATGACCACTTAAGTCCCCTTCACAGGGCACTATTGGACGATAGGAAGCAGCTGACCGCTTTCTACATAGGCAGTTACTAATCTTAAATGGGTCGACATGAAGTGCTCTATGAAGTAAGCCACACAAATAGGCTCCCAATTCACGCTCTAACAAAAGAGTTTGATGTTAGTTTATAGCTAAGCTAAAAAACACAAAAATAGACAACACATATGGGTATTTTATTTTATTAGAGCTGTTTTTAACACGCTGCAGAATAAAATTTGTTTGACATATTTTACTGGTCACAATGCATTTTGGGATTGACTAATATGTGTGCTTTTTTTTAAAGGTTTTGAATAAGAATATATATATAATATTTTAAAAAATTATTTCTGTAATAAATCATTTGGTAATAATTTGTGTACCAAACTCCATGTGTTTCATTTGTAATGAGAGCTGATGTTAAAACCCCAGAGTACTCCGAAATGTCAGCAGGAAACTTGTACAGACCCATATTTTCCTTTTAGTCAGTTTCTAAGCATGCAGCATTTTGACGGTACCACGTTTACTTGGGCTACACAAGATGACAACACATTTTCATAATTTCTTAGGACGAGAAAGAGTGTACAGTATGTTTCCTTTAAACCGCAGTTAAGATGCCTTCCTCTCATACACACGTGTGTGGCTCAGTGAGCCGACAAAACACAGGTGAAGGTGTTTACATGCATATCTCGCTTAATTGATTGATAATTAAGCGAATGATTGAATAACAGAATAATTTATAATAAAGTGCAGTTTAATGCAGTTTGCTGTTTTCATTTAAATTACAGCATTTAATTTCATTTCATTACAGCATTTCATTCTCATTTCAAATATTGCATAATTTTAAGCAAGACTACATTTTAAAATTATGAAATGAATACAATTTCTGTAACCATTAAACCATTAATTATCATGCAATATTTATTTTGATGCTGTGCAACATGAAAGTGAATATGAAAGTACTTTGGCTTTAAAAATGACCATAAAATACACACCAAATGCACCATAAATTGATCATAAAAAGTATTTTATTTTTGTGCTGTAATCTGAATATCTGGTTTGCATTTGATTGCTTTGTGTGGGGAACAGATGCAAATGCAATCTTCTTCTTCATCCTCAGTAGAAACCGTAAGACTTGAATGCCCCCTTTGTTAAAAATTCAATTACGACATGCATTATATTTCCCCACTTTAAAGTTCATTTTGTGCATTGATTTTCAGCATTTGGTTAAACATTTGGTATTAAAGTCAAAAGTGAGTATCGCAAGTAATTTCCACACTTACCAGCATTGTACTAATGATGTCTTTAGTTTCTAAGCAGGGAATAACTCCACAAACAAACAAAAGATCTTATTAACTTTATTTAACTATTGTTCTGTAAAACTGCTATAGTAGACTCTACAGTACTCATTTTCCACTGGCTGATTGCTATCATGGTTACAGTTTACTCATCTATGATGATTTCACCTCTGTATCAGCTGGCAGATCACTTTTAGTGTTTCCATTGGTAGTTGCACACTGCTTCACTGCTCATCTGCATTAAATTGATCTCTGCTTTGTTGCATTACTAATAGCCAATGTAATTAACTCACTCTTTACTGAAGGCTACTGCACTAGCTCTTTCCACAAACCTTGGATGTTGTGATAAAACAGAGCTAGGTGGAGTTAGCAGTAGAAAACCTCTTCTTCAGGAAGTGTAGTCTGGCATTGCTTGCAAGAATAGTATTTCTTGCCTTTGCTGCTGGAAGTCAAATCCTGTGGTGTTTGGGGATGAGCCAGAGCAGTCAAATATCTGTGAATCCAGATAACAAGGACTCCTACATCATGTCCTTCCATTTAAATTAATTTTACTGGGTTAAATTTCAACCCCAACCGCACTGGTCTCTCTATTCCGGTCGCATGTTTGATAAACAAACTGTGCCTTTTATGGTCCAGGTCCTCTGATAACATACTGGCTTCGTCCCCAGAGCATCCATATATTTGCAGGGAGCACCGCACAGGTCACCAAGGGTTTGCCATGACTCAGTCAAAAGAGATTTTTTGAGAAACTCTGAAGAAAAGTTCACATTTACCAGACTGGAAATGGTTGCAACTATTTCTAAAGAGTTCAGGATCCACCAGTCTACCAGACAGATTGTGCAGTGTACTTAAAGTAAAATTGAATAATGAGCATATTTGAATGAACTTGATTTTGAATTAAATCCAGCCAAAACGAAGGTGATTTTGAGTTTGTTTTGGTGGTTCAAAACAACTTGTCAAGACAAACCTTCAGCAAAACCTAACACCTAATTGCCATTGGCAGATGATGACTCAATAGGTGGGTGTAACATGGGGTTCCATCCATGGGTGTTTTTAAACTTTTTCCAATTTTGGCACACTGTACTGTCTACTGGCTTGGGAGAAAAGAAAATGTAAGAAACTGGGATTGAATGTCCGCTATTATTTTGCATCATGACCACACCTTACCATCCCCAGACTGATGGTTTGGTTGAATGCTGTGCAATTTTCTAACTGGCACCAGTGGTTACAGTACCTCAGGGATGGGCAGCTCTGGCACTCAAGATCCACTTTCTTGCAGAGTTTAGCTCCAGTTCTAATCAAACACTTGAGCAAGCTAACCACAGTCAGGAATCAGGATTACTAGAAAGCTACATGCAGGTTTGCCTGTACAATCAGAGTTGGAACTAAACTCTGTAGGACAGTTGACCTCAAGGGCCAGAGTTGTCCACTCCTGCCTTAACAAGTGGCTGCTCGCCAACAGATGAAAAGGCCTCGATGGGTTTCTCACAAGTTGATTTGTTGTACAGTTGGCAGGTGAGAGGACCTCTGGACCTGCTGAAAGAACCGCAGGAGGGTCCTAAGGATGGTACATACAGTGTGGTCCAACATGCAATTCAAAAGAGAGACCGTCTGGAAGAAATTACATCACTGGCCCAGGAGCCCAGCACTCTCAGAAAACTTGGTATGAGTGCCAGGGAGGGATCCTTAGTGCCAAGTTCTGAAAGCAAGTTGCTTTGTTGGCATAAACCCTACAAATATTGTGAAAGACTGGCAGCATCACCTGCAAGATCTCCATGCAGGAGCAGGATAAGAAAGAGCAAAACTTGCTGAAAGAAGACCACCTCAGGGCTAAGCCAACTCTTTGTGCTGTTGGTGAGGAGTGTGAACCAACAGGACAATACTTCCAAACTAGCTCCACACAACAAGTGCTGGATGTTTCCTATCTGGAGCAACCTCAAGGAGACCAGGCAAAGCAGTTGAACTGTCTCAGGAGAAACCTGGATTTACTAATCGGGTGCTGAGGTAACCCCAGCCCTCCAAACGAGCTATCGTATAACACTCTAAAGAAAAAAAAAATGGTGCTATATAGCACTAAAATGGTTCTTGGCTCGTAATCATGGGGGAACCACTTTCGGTGCTATATAGCACCATATCTTTAAAGAGCACCCATAAGAGGTGTCATATCACATTTTATTTCTTCAACAAAAATGGTGCAAAACAGCACCAACAGTGGTTCTTTGGCTTGTAAAGAACCTTTAAAGGGGCTTAACAGGTTCTTTGTACGGCATTGGTGCTATATAGGACCTTAACCACCCCAAAGAACTGCTGAAGAACCATACAGGAGCTTAACAGGTTCTGTAACTGGTAGAGGTGCTATATAGCACCTCATTCATCCCAAAGAACTGGTGAATCGCTGAAGCACCAAGATTTGGTGCTATTCAGCACTTAAAGTGGTTCCCCTATGATTACGAGTCAAAGAACAACTTTTAGTTCTATATAGCACCATTTTTTTTAATGTGCTTACAGATGAACTGGACATTATGTGCTCCATAGGTGTCATTAAAACATTCATCAGTGAGTGGTGTAGTTTCATCATACTAGTCTCCGAAAGGATAGAGCACTTTGATTTTGCATTGACTTGTGGAATGGAGGCTCTTGCAGCAGACAGATGCCTCTCGGATTGAGGGCTGTGATACTGGAGGAAATAGAAGGAGACTGCAGATCGCTGGCATTCCTGAGCCGGATTTCCCTGAGAGACGTGATGCTCTAGAAGAAATGTTTGGCCAGAACGTGGGCCCTGGATTCCCTTCATTTCTACCTTCTGGGGAGACCCTTTGTGCTAGAGACAGACAGTGACTGGAATGCATGAAAGACTCCAATGCACAAATTACAGTCTCGCTCCCTTCAGCCCTACAAATTCACTGTGAAATATCTTCTTTCTCAAATATTGTTAGAGGGGCCGAAGCTGTTGTCTGCAGATGGTTGGGGTTGCTCTCTGGCTCCCCATTTCCCCTTCCTTTCAATGCCCTTATTTGTTTAATAAAGACACAAAGTCATACATGAATTTAAAAACTCTTAAATTGAGACCTGAAAGGATTTTATCAATGTTCTTATATTCTTGCTGGAATAATGATAGAGGAGGACGCCAAGTGTGGTGGGAAGGCGAGGAGCTGTATGATAGTTTATAGTACTTGGTATCATGGTGTCATATCATATATTGTATGGTATCATGTTAATCTGCTTGTTTAACGTTACAGAATATGATTGTCAGAATATGTTATCAGAATATGATGTTACAGAATATGATGTCAGATAATAGAGCTGCTAGTTAGTCTGTAACTAGCGTTCGGTAAGATAAGTAATTATTGAAGAGCGCTATTATTGAAGAATTGCAGTTCCTGGTTTGAGGTTGTTTCTGTAAAATGCTTGGAGTTTTGTTTATATAGTATTTTTATTTCCTTATGTTGGCACAGTTTGTGACACTGCTGTCTGCTGGCTTGGGCTGGCAGTGTCCTCCATTCTTTAAGCTGGGGATTTCTGTTTCTCCATGACTCTTCCTTGGCGACACCTTAGCTTTATTCAGTTTCTCAAGAAGATTCCTTTGGTCAAGCCAGGAGGTGTAACCTTCAGTAACTCCTCCTGGAGAGATGCTAGCATAGCCTTTATTTCCTGTTTTAGCCCATCTGTCATATTAAAGCCTGCCACAGATCCAGTGGTCACTCCTGTCCTCTTATTCCTGTCCAGCTGAAAGATCAAGGCTGGCACGGTCCAGTTACCCTGTTGGTGGATGCTGTGACAAGTTTTGGCAAGCAGCACAGAAACCTCAAAAATGGAGGTGGAATAATAACTTCTCTGGAGTTTCAATGGATGTCAGAACCCTTGAGCCTTGACTGCAGGGGGTTCTGCTGAACATAGAAGAAGATATCTTGAAGAAAGTGTTTAACCAAACAGTTGACAGTCCCCACTGACTTTCATAGTAGCCAATAGAAAAAAAAAAGAAAAAAAAATCTATGGAAGTCAGAGCTACCATCAACTGTTTGGTTACATTTTTCAGAATAATTTCTTTTGTGTTCAGCAGAAGAAATAAACCATATACTAATATACAGGTTTGGAACAACTTTAAGGTGAGTAAATGATAAATGAATTTTCATTTTTGGGTGAAGTATCTTTTTCAGACAATTTCCACTCGACTAAATGTATCACTGAAGCTGCATGGATTTACATTTACTGATAAAGTTATTCCATAAATTACACCCTAGTTCAGTCCATTACAACAGGTTATGTTCGTGCAGCGCTTTTGTTTTTAATTTCCGCGAGCTTCACGTTTAGTGTGTCACCTATCTAGGGTTCTTAATCGGAGAATGTGACATGCTCACTGACTGAGGAGGACAAAATCAGCAATAAGCTAAGTAAAATAAACTAAAATTCTAAAATAAACTAAATGTGAAATCCAAATCGAGTTGTTCAGCGTCAGCTAGTGTGGCGAAATTAAAATTTGTATTACATTAATTCCAGTGGTTATATTTGTAAATATTGTTTATTACTATACCTGTGTTTTAATCAATGAGCTCCTTCAAGTTTTTTTTTTTTTTTGAATACACAGTTCGATTAACACTTTACCTACCAATGTCCACATCATATGTTCGGTACAAAAACAATTTCAATTACAATGTGTAATGAAAAAAAGGTAACACTTTATTTTAAGGTGTCCTTGTTACACGTTACATGTACTTACTATAGTATTAGGACAGAATTACGCATAATTACATTCAATAACCCCAAACTAAACCCTAATCCTAAACCTAACCCTATAATAAGCAGCCTACATGTTGTTAATTAATATTACTCAGTAATTAAATGTATAATTACACTGTAACAAAGATATCTTAAAATAAAGTGTAACCAAAAGTATTACTCATTATTATTATTATTATTATTATTATTATTATTATTATTTAATTATCATTCTTTTTATTACGAGTAATACAATTATTAATTATTAGTGGTATTACTTACAAATATGCACAGGAACACAGTAATTTAAGTGTGATCTTTATTTATTTTTTTAATCCCTAGAGGAACGTATTGTAGAATTCACTCATGGTCTATACGCGACATATATAAATTAGGCATATGTACTGTACAGAAGTATATATTTTATATTCACTGTCTATTCAATAACAGGCCCGGCACGAGAGCTCTCCTTCTCCAAATTTTCTCACCGCACTAAAATGCAACTTTTAGAAACACATGTAATTTTGCATTTAGAATGTAATTAAGCCTTAATAATCTTTCTCGATTTAGCAGCCTGGCAGAACAGATGAAGTGCCTGTAAGTCATAATAATATAAGACGAAGGACCTGATCGCTAGTTTCTCTTTCATTAGATCTGAAAAGCCTGAAGCAGCAGGATGAAACTCTATCAGAGAGAATCAGAGTAAGTAACTCTTTCAGGCACTGCTATCACAAAACCGCTTGGTTAATCATTCCCTCTAGACATGATAATAGGCAGTTTTGTGAGTCTATAAAAGCCTTCATGGCAGGGCTGGTGTGCTGCAGGGTTAGTTTGATATGCGAGTGTTTTAAACTCTGTGTGTCTTTATGTTGTGAACATTCCTGTTTTATGTTTTTGGGCTGATCGTAAGCATTGCTTAAATTCGCTTTTTGTGGTTTGCTTTATTTTTGCAGACTTTCAGAAACGATGGTTTTCATTGATTTGAGCTAGGTTTTTTCCTCTTTTTTTTTTTTTTTTTTTTCTTCATTTAGGTTAAAAGTCTTTAGGAAACAATTTTGTATTATATAGCCTATAGATAATAATCCCTGGTTTTATCTAAAAATTTAATGGGTAAATATTTTTGTCATAACATTGGATTTTGTCAGGTTGTTATTAATCACTAATGTCCTAATATTGCTTTTCGTGAATTCCATGTGATTGAAGTATTCTGCCTTTTATATTTGTTTTTTTTTTGTTTTTTTTGTTGTTTTTTTGTAACTACATGTCTTTTAAATCAATGTTATGGTTGTTCTGTCTTATCAAGCGTCCCATCTTCCTTTGCCAAACAACCTTTGTGTTTGTTGTGACAGAATTATTACACAATATTACTCACATTACAAAGTGCAATGACTGTACTTTATAACATACATACTCTTTTGATGTTTATACCGATGGATTATGATTAAATATACAAATAATTTAAATGTTAGGTGCAATTTCAAGCAAAATGTTGTCTTTTTATTGTCATAACATATACGTTGCTACAGCTTTACACTGAACGAACTGACTGATAAGTCAGAAGACGAGCTGACTGAGCAAGAAATAAAGAAAACGAAAAAATGTTCTTTAAATGTACAGAATTTTCCAAGTAATAATAATGATTTAATAATTTCAAATGAGTTTCATATGGAGTATGAAGCGCCAGAGTAAATGTCACATTATTGTTATAGTTATTGTAAAACGTTAAAGAGCTTAAGCAGCTGTTTTTACCTGAGCTGAACCTTCAGAATTACTAGTGTGACCCGGTTTAGCCCGATTCAGTGATATTAAATTCGATTTTAAAAAAATAAATGTACATGTTGCAACATTTTAGGTTACCCGATGAAACATTTGACAATTCAGTTAATGTTATTATAATATTGTAACTTTACAAAGGTGTTCCTGATACTTTAATGTTAAAAATCAGTTCGTTTTATGTAAATAGTTGAAAGAACAATGTTTACATCAATATAGTGTCGCCGTTGTTGTTGTTATAGCTACTTTCGTTAAATTTCCACGATTTTTATGTATTTTGAATACTGTGAAAGCAATACATGAACATAGTAACACTAAATGTAAACATTCACTAGCTTAGTATAAACGAAATGTAAAAATAAGCCTACTTGAGAGCATTAATTAATGATGAGCATCATTAATGTTCTGCTTTTTCGTAAGGAAAACATTCTCTAACCCAGCTTTAATTGAAGGAGAAAGGAAAGCCAAAGGTGACAAAGTATGGATTTCTTAGAGACTGATGAAGATTGATTTAGAATGAGTAATTAAACAAGATGAAGTGACGTGCATTTTCTTCTTATCATAAGCGATTAGAATATCAGTCTATACACAATGTGGCTCGACTTCATATCAGTGATTGATTGATCAGAGTGGATGATGGTCATTTACTGACAATATATTAGACCTGGATATGAGCTAAAACTAGGTAAAGAAATTAAATTACTATCCAAGTATTTCATAGCGGAAGTATATTTTTAGTCTTTTGTACTTGCTTCAGATTTGTGCAAAAATCTATTGGTTTATTTTGTGCGCTTTATTTGTAGAATTCGTTATGCTAGCCTATTTAAATCTAATTCTAAAAAAAAAAAAAAAAAAAAAAACTCCTTTAAATTAACTAATCTAATTCGAACTAGAATTTACACGACACACTGGGTATGAGGAAATGTAGCGTGATTCACTACAATTTGCTTTTGTCCGAATCAGTTCAAAAACCCCTCGAAGTGTTATTTTCAATGTTATTTCTACTCAAGGCCACTGTGCATAAAAAAATAATATCCTACTTCTGCTCAAGTGTTTTTAAGAATTATTATAATATGTGTGGCAACGCTTAACAAGTCAATGAGCGTCAGTTTCTGTACAGTCAGCACGTAACTGAAATGTGCTTCACCAGATTCTCTTTAAGACGCGTTTTTGACGTTGTCCTCGGTATGTGATGTTCACTTTCGTCCAGACAGCCTCTTGTTTGATTTGGGGAATGGGTTTAACGCGTCCTTGAAAAGGCATGTCAACATTGTGCGGTGAACTCATTCTGTGAGCCTAACAGCGCAAAGCAGAGGAAGCGACCATTAACACGGGCCTCTCTGAGCCGACCTTTTAGCAAATTAAAGGCATTATTATCAGTGGAAAAGGATCAGTGGTATTAAGGAAAACATCAGTTACGACAGACCTTCTCCTTCGTATCATCTAAATAGCTACACCTAAATACACCCATGCAGATAAAAACAGCCACTTAATGTGGCGAACCGTGATAAGGAATAGATTTTAAACTTTGCCTTTCTCTTTTTCATCATAAAGGTAGATTTGGATTTAATTGCGTGCTTTGAAAATCATTTATAATTAAGAAATGTGCTGGAGCATTTAAAAAAAAAAAAAAAAAAAGCCTGTGGAAAATTTAATGCATTATCAAACCGCATATGGACATATTGATGTCAAGCGTAACATATGGAAAAAGTTTAATCGATTCGGCATGCACTGAAATTTAGCTCGGCGAATAGGGAAAAAAATCCATTAGATTGAATGATTGTTTAAAGATTCAATATTTTTCAATGAAACGTGTAAATTCGACGCTAATTTTCGATTATGTACAATGTTCGTTTATTTAAAATAATAAATCTACAGCCCACGCTGATTTACCCAGTCCAATTATTTTGGAAATTCATTTTTTTTTTTTTTTTTTTTTTTTTTTTTTTAGGTTTATTCAAACATTACCATAAACATAAGCACAATTTCAATCAACAGGGGTACAACATAAAGTTATAGCTTTGTTATTTAGTCTACACATTTGTATAATTTTTACAAAACATTTATTTTTTGACTCGAAGTAAGCATGCGGTAAATCTATCAACACAATGAAACAACTAGGTGGAAAGAATCCAGTTTGTCGATTAGAGGCCACGAGGACGACAAACCTTAATACAAGAGAACACGACTCACACTCATGAGGCCTAATCACCACGACACGCTGCGCTAATTATACGCTCGCGTTTTGACAAACCATTGTTCCCGCATTGCATCATTTTTGTTCCACGTTTATATTTATGTACAATGCATGAGTCTAACTTGTCTTCAAAACGTTGAAATCCAAATAATGGATTCAAATGGTTGTGCAAGTTTAGGTAAACACAGACAATCCGCGTATTCCACTGCAAAATGCGACCGCACCAAATCCAGTATGGTTGTCGGTTTTTTTGTTTTTGTTTTTTGTTTGTTATTTTTGTTTTTTCTCTCCAGGCAGTTTAATTCGTCAACTGTTGTACTGGCACGCGTTTAAACTAGAGCCTGGACTCTGCAAACCGCTATATCCGAAAGATGGATGCTGCTTGGATTTCAGTCTTAACGTCGCGAGACTGGAGTTGCAAGTGTCTCTATAGACGCTGTAAGGAGACCCTGGAGGTCCATAGGGGCACGTCGAGGAGCTCATGGCGGGATTGATCGAGGAGCTCCCGATTCCGTTCAGGTTACCGATGTTGTTGAGGCCGCTGGTCGATATGCCAGGAACGGCAGAGTGTCCCATTCCAGATGCCATGCTCATGGAGGAGATCGAGTTCGGAGCTGAGAACATGGACTGGGACGTGAGGGGACTCATGGAGTTGAAGAAGGTGAAGTTCTTTGTGGACAGCGGGGCTGGGGTCAGGCCTTTGTTGGTCCAGTTGTTGTAGGTGTACGCGGGGTAAACATCATCGTAAGGCTGCATTAGTCCGCTGAACTGGGGCAGGTAACTGTTCTTACACAAATCCATTTGCTGGTTGCGCTCCCTTTTCCTCCATTTCGCCCTCCGGTTCTTGAACCAAACCTATGAAAAGGGACGCGTTATTCACTCAAACGCAACAAATAATACAAATCCTAGACCTCAGATCAGTAGTCTTAAAAATAAAGGTTCCAAAATGGGGTTTTCACAGTGAAGAACATTTCCAAATTTCCAAAAAATGTATTTTTTCAAAAGAACATTTCAGTGAACAGTTCTTAAAAGAACCATTTTTTCTTAGTGCGAAGAACATTTTAATAATCTAAAGAACCTTTGAAAAGAACCTTTTGTGGAGTGAAAAGGTTCTGTGGATGGTAAAGGTTCTTTATTTTTAAGAGTATGCAAAACCTTTTTTTTTTTTTATTTTTTTTTTTTTTTTTTTTTTATTTATTTTTTTTTTTTTTTGCTGTAGAGGATATTTACAAAATATTTAACATTCATAATGAGATGAGCACATTAGCTACATTTGTATGCGAATACCTCAATTACAATTCACAATATCAGCGAGATGACATTTTTCATATGCATTTAAAAATATAATAATAATCAAAAAGCGTAATGCATATAATAATAATCACAAAGCGTAATGCATTTATTTGTCTATTAGTTTAACCAACAGTAAAACTTCAGTCATTTAGCGAACGTTTTAATTCTAAATCACTTCACTAATGTGGATCAGAATATGTTTTTTTTTTTTCAGTGCTTTGGAATTAATTAAAAGATCGGCCTGCAAGGAAATATTTCTGAATATCGCTAAAAAAGGCAACTATACGTTTGCTTTCGTGGCCTGGAAGCAGAGCTTTTAATCCTTTACAAAATAATAAAAAGCAATCCTTATCGTAGCCTATATTTGAAAAATTATCTATTTTCAAATTAAAAACAGGACACACCGAGCAAACAAATCAACAATTCACCAATATAAGACTTTTTAGAACTGATAAGACTTGATTTAGTTAGCTTATTATATAGGTCGTTTGCATTTTAGTTAATGTGCTCGTTTGATTTGCATCCTCTTGTAAATATTCAATTTAAAAATAAGTGAGAAAAATTCTCCAGCTTTGGCCTGAAATGCATCCAAGGTGATTCTGTAGCTAAAATGTTGTGCTTATGTAAATGCATCAGTGTTTTTGTGATTCTCGCACCCGCACTCGGGCCTCGGTGAGGTTGGTCCACACTGCGATCTCCTCTCTGGTGCTCATGTCTGGGTATCGGTTCCTCTGGAAAGTGGCTTCCAGCTCCTGCAGCTGCTGGCTGGTGAAGTGAGTCCTCTGCCGTCTTTGTTTCTTTTTCTTGGACTCGTCGGCATTTCCATCGTCACTTCTCTGCTCGACAGACCTCTCCTTTTCTGGGGAGAATAATTTTGAGGTGATATGTGGTGCTCAGTCGCACCTATTTTTGCCAAAGATTTGGACACAAAACGGGAGTCGGACAAAAGGGAATCGAGATTCATGATTCGTGCTCGTCAATCCATAAATATGCTAACACGGTTTATTAAAATATGTCTCTCAAACGGGACCTATTTGCACACAATGCTCACGGCTGTAGCCTATTATTTTAAAATCCAACATAGAAGTTAAAGGCCTATCCAGTGGAAAGCACTCTCGGCCGTTTTTTAAACTCAGGCCTACTTCATTGTTGTTTACGCATCTCGACTACTTTTAAGTAAAGATTTGCAGTTTATGCAACAGCGTCCTCCACCAAATAAACACGTGTTTAATTTTAATACAATTTCTAGAAATCGGTTTGGTAGCGGTTATCGAGTTCTTTAGGTAATGTAGGATACAAACGTATATAGGCTACAGTAGTTGAAATATTCTCTATTTTTAAAAATGCAACAAATGCATTAATAATATAGCCTAAACGAGAATTTATATATAGTTTTTTTGCGGTTGCAAAGCAGCAAGCTTCTGAAAAATTAGGCCGAACAAATAAATAGCTTAAGTTATTTCTATGTACTAAAACAAAAAAATTGCAGGCATAGCAGATATAGAAGGAAACTAGATATGTAACATGTAAATGCATACTTTTAGTCAAAAAGTCTTGCTTGCATATACTTTCGGTATGTTAATATTGTATGGTTTATTCTATGGATGGTATGTAAATGATATGGTATGTCGTTTACCTGCTGTTTCATTATCTGAAGATTCGCTGCTCGTGTTCTCTAACGTTTCTCTGGTGCTGTTGCTTCTCGGCAGATGAAAAGATGAGGCCATGTCCAAATTCATTCCACCTTTAAAACAATCATGCGTGTTACAAAAGCTCTTCCAGCGCTGCGACGCGAGCGTCAGTATATCTGCTAAGCAATCCACTCCGCTTTTCTAACGAATAAAAACACGTGGACAGCCCGCGATCTCGCGCAATATTGTCCTCCAAACTGCTGCAGATATATTCCTGAAGAGTAAATGTTTGGTGTGAACGAATGGAAGTGCAGCAGCAGCAGCAGCTAACAGCAGGACCCACCTATCTTCTCTTCCCCGAGTCCACTGTCAGTCCCACCCACAAAGCGCAATCATTTCTTAGACAGCCTAGTTTTTCCTTCAGAACCTTTCAGTCGAGCTTCTGGCAATAACGCTGCACCCTGTGTCGGAAACAGTGTGTTTGGACTCATGAACAGTAAGAGGTTATTAGCGCAAACTCACAAAACCACCTTATCCACGGTGATAAAGATCACTTCTGCAGTTAGACTAGTCCACCTGAATTGCATTTCTAATAAGGTTACCTAAACATTGTTCTTTTTTACATCAACAATATTTTGGCCAATGTGCATGAGGGTAATTACTGTTATTAAGGTGCGGTTTCATAATAGTCATTATTGAAGCAATTCACTTAATTGTTAAGATTAAAAAGAGGCTAACTTTATTTGCCATTGCCATTGCCAATTCCATTAGTTGGGCTTTCTCTGTTTTACTGGCGACATGTCGGAACCAGCAAACCAAGCGGTGTGTTCAGAGGAAAGTCTTTCGCATTTGAGCTTCATGAACACGTTATTATACTCAGTTACTGTCCAGAACTCATGCAGACACATTTACAAAAATTATTACCACTATCGCCCAAACAATGAAGGTAGCTATAACTACTATTTGGAAACATAAGGTAAAATGTGCAATAATGAGAAATATAATATGGGCTTATTGTGACAGTTTCATTGTGAGTCAGAAAACTTCTCGCTTTCAGGTCTGATTGTTCTGTGAGGGATTTTTTCAGGTTGGTGGCGCCTGCTGAACACAAAGCTGCCTGACAGCCGCCTTATTGACGGAGAATGACCCGACAACGAAAAATATTAGACTCAGAAAAGCGCCATTTCTACATGATCACCAGCAGTCACCAGCTTTCTCAAATTATTTCCGCAGTTTCCACACTGCAGACAATTTATATTTTTATTTTATAAACAAAGAAACCGAAGGTTTATGTTTTTACTGTTGTGGCTTTGAAGAAAAAACATTATGGCCGTATAGTGTTTGCAAACTTTTCCCCCCTGTTTTTGGCCTTAGCATCTGAACAATTTTCTATGAATACTATTATTATTTCTATGAATATTATTATTATTTTGTATCATTATTGTAATTTACGGAGAAAACATTGTCAGACTGTATTTTCTTTCACAAATGTTTGACAGGAATAACTGCTGGATCTGACTGCATAATGCACACTTTTTCTTCTTTAGATCTGAACTGACCCATATCTGCGGTATTTAGTTTATTTAATTTTATTTTCATTTGTTGCTTTAGTTTTGGTTCATTAGTCGCGATACTCTCGTAAAGAATTATCCTACTGAATATTTTATGACGGAATATTTAATAATCTTCCCAATGAATATACCAAAACACCATCATCGAAAAAGACCTAAAAGTTTGTTTTGTTAGTTTGCAGGTGAATTATATATTTTCATACAATCTGTAGTAGAAAACTATGCATTTCTATAATGACAATTCGCAAGAATTATTTAAATTTAATATTTTGTCCTCGATAAGCCTATTTAAAGAAATTGACATTATCTTAATTTATATACTAGTTTAATGCAATCGAATAAAATCGATCATGTGTGTCTTTATGTTTTATGAATTGCATAAACACCAACAAACAGACTGATAAAGATTGAATCAGAATTAATAGGTCCATTTTACATGAGATGTTTTAGGATGTAATCTGTATATTTTAGATATATATGTTTTCTGAATGAATGGTTGTTCACGTCTCTGTCTGTCAGACGCGCAGCATCACTTCAGACATCTGTGACTCTATTTGTCACGGATTACAAACTATAGCAAAACAAAGGTGTTTAAAGAGATGACTGCAAAGCCAAATAAAGCACACAACTTCATCATTCTCATTTTCTCTCTTATTTAACGTTTAAACCACGCGATGCCAGTTCAGATTTTCAGGTTTTGGCCTTCAGGTTAATTTAGATAATGACGCCCGCACACACATTCAACCACATTTGACTCACTTCTTCAATAAACAACCCGGATATTATTTGACAAACAAATAATAATAATAATAATAATAATAATAATAATATACATATTTTAAGGAAGCTGGTGCACTGAAAAAATGTAAAAAAAAAAGCAAACAAACAAAAAAATTAGCAATACCAATGAACTGGTTGGTTACACTTTATTTTAAGGTGTCCTTCTTACAATGTAATTATATATTTAAGTACTGAGTAATATTAATTAACTGCATGCACTTACTATATGGTTAGGGTCAGGATTAGGGTTTGGTTCAGGGTTACTTGCATGTGATTATGCATAATTAATTATAATAGTAACTACATGTAACGTGTAACAAAGACACCTTAAAACAAAGTGTTACTAACTGGTTTTATTCAAGTCAGAAATAATATTTAACATCACTGAATCAACCTAAATACATGTATTTATACCAAAAAAAAAAAAAAAATTTTATGGGTTAAATAATTTTACAGTGTAGAAGCCTTTAAAGAAGCCTGTGAATAATTGTTGGATGTGTAGATGTTATTATCATTTTTTACTACTATGCAACAGCTGGTCTTAGTAGTGACCGCTACTTTGTTGTAAATAAATATAGACTATTATTATTATTATTATTATTATTATTATTATTATTATTATTATTTAGGGATGCATTCATGAGGAGGCGCCGCATGACAGCTGAGTAATAAGTATTTATAGCAGTACGAAAATACGCCAGATGGTTCAGAGGATTTTAAACAGACCTACTATACTTTTGAGGTTTTAAGAAAACACACAATCTCGAGCACTCCAACACAAACTTTCGCACAACCCGACAGTGTATCAAAATAAAAATTCTACAACATACTGAAATCACAAGGCTGTTTCGATAGGTGATGAGCACCTCCTTGGCGAATTACGAATTCGTGTCCTGTCTTTCTCTTATTGATACTGTATCGAAAGTGCTTTGAAACTCAGACTCCTGAATGAGCTGAAGTGCATGATAACTGCAGAACGCAGCGGTTTCCAGAACTAATGTTTCAACCTGAGCACTATATGCAAAACACGCGCCTGTTATATTGTAACATACTCAGTGTTTACACTGAGCTCATTCACCATTTGAAGTGAAACATCTAGATTGATCGAGATATAGCGGAACCTGTTATCCACAGCGATCATTTAAAAAATGACATCAACTTCATAGGCAACATAGGCTAAATAATATTAGGCCTACAAGTATCGCAATACTTCCAAACAAACATTGTTAAAAAGCGACGAAGTGTGACTCACGTGTCAGTTCTCTGAAAGGCTGTTTGCTTCCTTTTCTCGTGTATTAAATCGTCTCCATGCATTTATAGAATATAGTTCCTCAAATGTGTGGCGGTAAGCAGTGTTCAGGTTTATGCGGCTGAAGATGCGGCAGCGCAGCCTCTATCAGGTAGATGAGGTGACGTCACCGCCGCATGACGTCACGCGCCTGATCGAGTGGATGGGAAGATGACATTTCAGAAAAAGAAAAACAACAACGACAACAAAAAAGATGATATTTCAGACCTAGAACACAAATTATTGTCATATGCGCGCTGATCGGAGTCTTTGTGTGTGGTCACTTAAGAGATCTATATTACTATATCATGCAATGTTTTTATTTCACACCCTGGTTAGTTTATTTACTCCATTTTTGTTGATATTCTCCTTTGAAACCAATTGTTAAAACAGTTACGCATTTAACCTTATGCTTTGTTGCCTTAATGGAAAAAGTTAATTGTCGGATTATTTAAAGCCATGAACTGAATGTACTTTTTTAGTAGGAGAATCTGGATATTATATTTACAATTTTAAAATAAGTAACCTATAGCTATACGGTCTTAAAAGCCCACTAAAACTTGAATAAACGAATGAATGAACGAATGCAAACCAGTCGCTTGAAACCTAAAATAAATAGATTGACTAATATTAATTATTAAAATATGAATTAAACTGTGTTATAATTCAATAGACTATCGATGCCTCTAATAATAATTGGACATTCATATATATTCCTGTATTTTACTCTAGTTTTTCTTCCGAGATTATAAATATTTAAATACATAGCCTCGATTAGTTATTCACAAAAACATACGCACTGATGAAATATATGACTGAATTAAATTTGAGCAAACTTTAATGAGTGAAACAGCTTACAATAACAATCATTATATTGTAGCTTATGGTCGCTACTACAAAGGTCACATTCCCAAAATTACAGACTTTGATTTCTCTGTTGTTTTATGACTTTGCTACCAGAGCCTCAAGCCACGCAATCAATAAACTTTAGTCCACCGTTAGGATGGCGTCTTCGCTTGTTAATTTTCCCTTTAAAAAATAAAAATAAATTAATTCATAAAAAATACTGCCGAGCCGAGCCCTTTGTTGAGGACAGCCGTATATTTTTGACTGTTAGCATGCATTAAGGTCTGTTTAACATCTACTTCCAATCTTATTTGCTGTTACATTTAAAATTGTAATATTTTGGAATGTTTTGGAATCTCAGAATAGCTCTACACACCTGTCATTATGCATGGAAGATAAATGCACTGACAGCGGTTTACTGGCACCTTTAAAGATGTTGCTTCGTCATTTAAGGATTTACATAAACATTAAAATTCAACTCGCTTGAAATTGTACCTCAATGTTCACCAAAAGTATGGCAGCATATTTTTTGCATTGACTGAGGTAATGTGTGAAATCTGTAAAAATGACAGCACTTCTTCACAATTGGTTTCCAGATTGCCCTGTTAACATCGGCCCATGCCACATTACCCGTCTGCTCTGAAAAAGTGCTCTTTTAATTATGTGAGTCTGGAGCGCCTTACTCGATCCACGCCAACGCTTTGCTGCACGGTCTTACGTGCCTCTGTTTATTTGCTGAGATTATTGTCTGACCTCCAAACGGAGTTTAGCATGAGATCTCCAGGAATATTTTTCTTGACACACTCAAGTGCTTCTGTATGCTCGCTTTGCAATCAGTGCAGTATAGGTGACTGTGAGATTCATCACTTTATAAATGCAGTCACTCAGTTATGTTTTCGGCTATTCTCTGATTTGTTTGCGAATATTGTTTCGTTTAGTGCAATGTGATTATAGGTTGCAACTGAAAAACAGTGTATAATGTAAGGAATAATTAACTACGGGCCGCTGAATAATTGAAACGCACACCCGATCGTTACACCTCAAGTGTGCGTTACTGTTCAATAAGGGAGTAAATTATTACAATTAATCCACGGTTAGCACACCTCACGTTTTTTATTTCAATGCATTTTTCAAGTTTTGGTCCTTAAAACGTTCTTGTGTGTAATTTATTACATAGGCCATCCATTCAAGCATCAAGTAGCTAGAACTAGTAAAGAAGACCTGAGCCACTGATATGCAGTAACTGGAGAAAGAGAGAGAGAGAGTGAGAGAGAGCATGTGTGTGTGTGTGTGAGTGTGTGTGTGTGTGTGTTTGTGTGTAATACAGACAGAGAGAGAGACAGAATTGTCTCAAAGAGAGACAGAGTCATGCTTTCTGTAGATAAATGCTAATTTTGTTAAAAAAGAAAATGGCCAGTGTCATTTTTATTCCGCTGTTTTTCATATTTATTTGGAAAATGAAGTAAACTAACTGTAATGCAGTTATGGCCTTTCTTTCAAGCAAATACATTAAATTTTATTAAACAAAACAATGGTTTTCACTAAAATCAGTGTGATCACAGGTAAATCTGCCTTTTATGATGCAGGTTCAGGATCGGAATCTGTTGTTTGCTAGCTCATTGAAATTTGTTAAGCATCTACATAAGAGGTCTATCTGTAAAGACAGTCAGCTATGATATGTAAGAGTATATACATAGAATAGTGTTTTCAGGAAACAGCTTTGTGATTCATACTAGAGCGTTTTATGGAAAATCCAGGAGGCCTCTCTTCCTGCAGCTTGTATGTGGCAGGCCATAACTCCTGAAAGTCCTCAAACGGGTCCTGCTTCTCCTGCGGCTTTAGCCTGTCTCTCTGAGTGATATAATGAGAGGACGTTGGTCCAGTTCAAAGGGACACATTTTACTGATTCGTCATAAAGAAAATTGTGTCTTTTCCCATTCTATCACTGGATTGCCACTTTGATAGTGCAGAAATGTTATCGGAATAACAGTGTAAGGAATTATATACTTTTGATATATAATGATACATCTTACAATACAATACACCCTCATTAAATAAACAATATGCAATTTTTTTTTTGTCCAGCATCTGTATTTAACAGCTGCTTTAAATGATCATTCATCAATACAAAATGAGAATCCTAACTAGAGAAACCTGCTTTATTAGTGATCCTAATAAGTCGAGCATCATTACTGCTTTGCACAAGTGCATATGATTATATGATTTGAACTCTAATCGTTAAACTTCAGCATGTATACGCATGCTGCTGCTGTAATAAACACTTAGTCACATTTTCTTCAGAATTAGTAATATCCTCAGCCAAACACAATCTGCTGTCCTGATCAGACCTGTCTAGCAGGTCATGGCTGGTTAAGATGTCAAGCATGAACATTCTGCAGCATATCATGCAATAGAATTTCAGTTTTCTATGTAGCATTAATAAAGATTAAAAAATTAATTGCACAGACTATTGGATGAAAACTGAATAATGATCATACTGTCGTCTTTTTAGAGTTACTTCACAGCAGAATTGAATTCTTTTGGCATCACTGGATCATTATTGTCTTGTTTATCACTGTAAATCTGCTTTGAAACAATCTGTATTGTATAAAGTGCTATAGATAGGAAATATGATATCCTGAAAATGCTAGTAAATATTATTACATTAGACTAAAACTAAAGCTCACATAGGGTATAAAATATTTCATAGTTTTTGTACTTTTCAGGTACTTTTTCTCACCTTGTTACACTTGTGGTGTTCCCAGTCAAAAATGTCCAGCCTACAAAAAATGCTCATAAACTTCTCGTTATGCCATATCTAAAAAACTGAGGAGCCTATGACCAATCAGTTCCAAAAAGAAATACAAAACCTGTGCTAACTGAAAGAAAACAAGTTGACAATGGTGATAATATAGCATAAAGAGAGATTTACAAGCAATTTTTTTAAAGGCGGGTCATTTCTTATTGGGAACAACAAATTAGGTAAGGGATTTTCAGCAGCACAAGGGTTAAGAACCGTGATGTTTGACAATCTAGAATATCTTCTATAGCCACTATGTGTTGGTTTAGTAACGTGTTTTAGTTCATTTCTATATTCATTTGTAGAATTTCCTGCTATAATTCACTGCAGTGACTGCATATGATTATACTGCTGAAAGACCAGCATATGCAGCATCAATCTCCAGCTTATGCTGATTAGAGCCGGACTGGTGCTGGTCTATCTGCTGGACCAGAATAGTCATACAAAACATAACTTGTTGACCAAGACAGTTCAACCAGTTCAGAGACACCAGCACCTCAAACACAACATATGCAGGTGGCTTTTTTTTTCAGCAGGCCTCAGTACTGAGAAGTTGTTTTAACACGGTTATTTTAATTTAGCTTTCTGTTTGGCCATATTGTCTATAGCCTGTTGTTCTAGTAATTCTGTGCAATATTTAGCTAATCTTGTGACAGGTTGCAATAATGTTTTAGTCCACAGCAGGTTTACTCTCATACAGTGTTGTGAGCAAACCAGAGGCGACTGTGGGAAACAAGGGAATAAAAAACCCTTGCACTCATTTACTGTAGTAACTCTGTTGTTACTGTATTGTTTGGAATGTAGGACAGAAGTGTCTCAGTGAGAAGACTGAAGGAGTGTGAAGACAAGAAACTGCTGTAGTTAGTATGTACATCGACAAGAAACTACTCAGTAATTCCTGTCAATAGTTTTAGCAATTTGTGACAATGAAATATATTTCTACGTGTCATTTTTTCATTTATGCAGTTAAAGTATTTTATTATGAATTGCTTGAGCAGTTATGACATTGTAAAGCACATGACAGTGCACAAACGATGAATAGTTGATCAAATATAATCATGTTTAAAAAATGTGCATATTTTTAGACTAAATAAAAAAAAAAGTGATCTTTTCTTTATTTTATTTTTTTTTTAACTTTTTTTCAATTGGACAGTGTTTATTTCAAGACAATGGACAATGCATTAATGTAATTAAATAAACCAGCACTGATGAGCTGTGGAAACATCAGTTTGATTGCTTTATAGAGCAGAGATTGCGTTCAATTGACTGAAGTACATTTGTAAACAAGGAAATCACAAACATTTTGCTTGAGGTCTGAACCCAAGTCTTTGTTTTGACATCAAGAGGTGATCAAATAATATGTTAAAGCCCCATGGTTTCTTCAAATTGACATAGTTTGAATGTAATGTAAGTTACATTAATGTTGTGTAAGATATTTCACACACAAAGGCCTTTAGTCCTCAGTAACTGTCTTTTGTACTCTTTGTATCTTTAGGTGCTGTTTTGACAGGTCTTGATGAGGAAAAACAGAAGAAAAACATCATCCGTGGGAGTTCAGCATTTTTACGCCATTGCTGTTCTCGGCATTCAGTGCTCTTTTTGTGTCCTGACAATAAGATTTATCGAGCAAACATTACCGTTGTAAAAAATACATATTTAAACAATTTTTCGGACAAACAAAGAGACAAAGTAAACGCAGGGTGATGTCAGAGCACAGGGCGTAGCGGAGTGTGAGGACACACACTGGAGCATTAGTAGTCTCGCTTCATGGCTTCTGAATGAGGGGAAGGTGAGGTCTTCGCTGGAGTCCTCACATGAGAAAAACACACTGTCGAGAGAGACAAAACGCTGCTAAGATGATTAAAAAGCTGTCAGGGTGTGTGCTAAAGACACAGAGAGCGATTCAGAAAGGAGAAAACAGAACAAATACAGAAAACACAATATCACAGGAGTTTGTACTGCTTCAGTTATCAAAATAAATAATCATAATAATGCATTTTGCAATTTGCAGATTGAGCTCTTAAGGCTGTAAGTGACTAGAGAGACTCATATCTGCAGTTTCTTGCAACCAAACCTCTAACCTCATTTTTGTAGAATTTAATAGTTTATGTGCTTCAGTCTGAAAATGATAAACTGTATTTGCAGCCCATCTCTCTGCTGATGTCCTCTGAGGTCATGCTGCTTATTCAGTAGGAGGAACAGACATCAAAAGAAACGAGAGATTAAAAAGGAGAATCATTACTTGAACATGAATGTCTTATATACAGTATATATATATATATATATATATATACACAGTGGGGCAAAAAAGTATTTAGTCAGCCACCAATTGTGCAAGTTCTCCCACTTAAAAAGATGAGAGAGGCCTGTAATTTTCATCATAGATATACCTCAACTATGAGAGACAAAATGAGAAAAAAAAAAATCCAGAAAATCACATTGTAGGATTTTTAAAGAATTAATTGGTAAATTCCTCGGTAAAATAAGTATTTGGTCACCTACAAACAAGCAAGATTTCTGGCTCTCACAGACCTGTAACTTCTTCTTTAAGAGGCTCCTCTGTCCTCCACTCGTTACCTGTATTAATGGCATCTGTTTGAACTCGTTATCAGTATAAAAGACACCTGTCCACAACCTCAAACAGTCCAACTCCAAACTCCACCATGGCCAAGACCAAAGAGCTGTCAAAGGACACCAGAAACAAAATTGTAGACCTGCACCAGGCTGGGAAGACTGAATCTGCAATAGGTAAGCAGCTTGGTGTGAAGAAATCAACTGTGGGAGCAATTATTAGAAAATGGAAGACATACAAGACCACTGATAATCTCCCTCGATCTGGGGCTCCACGCAAGATCTCACCCCGTGGGGTCAAAATGATCACAAGAACTGTGAGCAAAAATCCCAGAACCACACGGGGGACCTAGTGAATGACCTGCAGAGAGCTGGGACCAAAGTAACAAAGGCTACCATCAGTAACACACTGCGCCGCCAGGGACTCAAATCCTGCAGTGCCAGACGTGTCCCCCTGCTTAAGCCAGTACATGTCCGGGCCCGACTGAAGTTTGCTAGAGAGCATTTGGATGATCCAGAAGAGGATTGGGAGAATGATGAAACCAAAATAGAACTTTTTGGTAAAAACTCAACTTGTCGTGTTTGGAGGAGAAAGAATGCTGAGTTGCATCCAAAGAACACCATACCTACTGTGAAGCATGGGGGTGGAAACATCATGCTTTGGGGCTGTTTTTCTGCAAAGGGACCAGGACGACTGATCCGTGTAAACGAAAGAATGAATGGGGCCATGTATCGTGAGATTTTGAGTGAAAACCTCCTTCCATCAGCAAGGGCATTGAAGATGAAACGTGGCTGGGTCTTTCAGCATGACAATGATCCCAAACACACCGCCCGGGCAACGAAGGAGTGGCTTCGTAAGAAGCATTTCAAGGTCCTGGAGTGGCCTAGCCAGTCTCCAGATCTCAACCCCATCGAAAATCTTTGGAGGGAGTTGAAAGTCCGTGTTGCCCAGCGACAGCCCCAAAACATTACTGCTCTAGAGGAGATCTGCATGGAGGAATGGGCCAAAATACCAGCAACAGTGTGTGAAAACCTTGTGAAGACTTACAGAAAACGTTTGACCTCTGTCATTGCCAACAAAGGGTATATAACAAAGTATTGAGATGAAATTTTGTTATTGACCAAATACTTATTTTTCCACCATAATTTGCAAAAATTCTTTAAAAATCCTACAATGTGATTTTTCAGGATTTTTTTTTTTTTTCTCATTTTGTCTCTCATAGTTGAGGTATACCTATGATGAAAATTACAGGCCTCTCTCATCTTTTTAAGTGGGAGAACTTGCACAATTGGTGGCTGACTAAATACTTTTTTGCCCCACTGTATATAATATATATTTGGAATGTTAGTGTAAAAATACTTCTTTGGTGGCATTTATAGAGCAAATTCAACCCTTATGGCAAATAATTGCAAATGCAAATACAAATCCAGGCAGTTTTGGTGGTGCTATTGAGTTTTTGAACTGTTCACACTGACAGTCATTTACAAAGCCTGTATGAGATTCAGGTAATAACCAGATCTGCAAAGAAGGAACGCTAGATATATTTATAAAGCCTAGTTATTAAACCAAACACATTCCCCTTCACAAATGTACTAGTTATTTTATATCTTATACGGTATTGCATTTTATTGTGGTTGTTATAGAATTTCACAGGGCATCAACTGGTTAGAAAGCCAGATGAGAGTGAAATTTGGCGATAATGAAGAAGACTGGGCTCTTGATGTAAATGCACCATCAACTATACAGAGGTTAATCTTTGCCACAGATGAAACGATGACGTGCTGATTCACATTTTCTGTACATTCCAACCTCTGTCCAGAAAAGCATTTCTGTCTCAAACACAATTTACAGCCAGGCCTAGGAATTCAACATGCTCCAGATCTGGGAAAAGCCCTCTCAAGCGCCACAGCCAGGAACAACCCTGGCTTTTTTATCTAGATGGTCAGATAAAATGCTATCTGCCCCCATAAAGCTGTTCATGGCAGTCTTTAGCAGAAGGCACTTCAATGTCACTGCGGCCAGGCCGCTGATAAAGTTAAAGCCAAACACAGGCTAATTTAGAAGGCCAATAAAAGGCTGCCGAAACACGGTACCTGGGAACGATCTGAACTCTTCCCTCGTTCCTGTCTATGGGCATCCAGGCACACGTGAGTGAACTCTGGCTATCCTCAGTGAGAATGGAAAGTGATGGCTCTCAGCAGAGCGAGACGCACGTGTGGGACTGAGCAATCGAAGAAGAGCTGTTTGCATGCACATCTCCTCAATCAACTACTCAAACATGATGCAGTTTGGTAGAAAAGCATGCATCTTCTGTAAGTTTCCACTCTTTAACTGTTTGGCAGATATGATTGGCATGCAAAACGGACCACGATGTTGGCTAACCGTTGGCTGTTCATTTTCCTCCCGAAGACGCTGTTTTCTTAGGAGAGAAGCCTGTTTATTCGCAGAGAATACGCCTTTGTCTGGGCCTCCCAGGTAAGATAAAGGAGACAGCCAGAGAGAGGGCCTTAAGACGCTCCTCACAGGACCACCAGTGTTGCGTGCATGTGTGTCTGTGTTTGCCTGTGTGTTTGTTGCTGGGTGTGTTTGTGTACATATGCAAACATGTGTGACTAATTCAGGCAGCAGGACTTTGTATGGGATGGTTCTGTGAGCTCGGAGGAGTAGTAACTCGATCACTGTCACTCTAAACAGCACGTTTACCCTGGTCTGTCCTCAAAGCCGTGCCTGAGCCTCATGCAAAACCAACAGAGGAGCAGGGTATGATGGCACGTGAGCAGCCAGAGGTAAGAAAAATGAAGAACGAGTGAAATTTAAAGGGAAAACTTTGTACCTCAGTTACAGTTTTTGCACATGTTTTCTGACAGTGTATGAAGGAGCCACCTTTGAGCAAACATGCGACACTTTACTGGATAATGGATGCTAAATTAAAGCACACAGCCCCCTTTAGAATAATAGTTTACTAAAGAGCCTGTTGACGCTGTCATGGGCCAATAGCTCCTGAAATAAATAAACATTGTCTATCTGTTCTTACTGTGGCTGCTAAAAATGATAACTCAGCAGCAAAAGAACTTAATGAAATGGGTTTCTGATGTGAGT
This sequence comes from Spinibarbus caldwelli, assembly GCA_039654775.1. Lineage (NCBI taxonomy): Eukaryota > Metazoa > Chordata > Actinopteri > Cypriniformes > Cyprinidae > Spinibarbus > Spinibarbus caldwelli. The sequence goes on along the minus strand of CM077259.1, from coordinate 27,471,400 downwards.
ATCATGAAGCTGAGCTGTTGTGCACTGACTGTCTAAATGCAATGTTTTTCCCGGTTCCACTGAAGGAAAATATTCAACCAAAGGAAAAATGTTCTGCTACCTACATTTTTCGAAAAATGTACCTCCATCAAAAACTCGAAAAATGTACCTCCATCAATTTGCTGCAGTTTCCAGTTGAAATGAACACTAGTGGCAGTAAAACACTGACAAGGTTAAGACCGTTTTACACAAATTATGATTACGGGGGAGATTTTTAAAATGAATAAGGTTACACTTTATTTTAAGCACCAACTTCACTATTACCTAGTTGCTTATTAGCATGCATATTACAAGCATATTGGCTGTTTATTAGTACTTATAAAGCACATATTAATGTCTTATTCTGCATGATCATATTCAGTTTGGCAATTTAGGAGTTTATTGAGGCAAGAGTCATAGTTAATAGTGAGAACTGCTCCTTAAAAAAATAAAGCGTTGCCATTAATAATTAGTATATTTTCTTGCAGTTCCTTGCACAATACTTTTAAGAGCTCAAAACACTTACTATAGTGCATGATTTGTGAGCTAATACATTTTGATGTTTGCATCAGATAACCAGCTCCATATGTATGACTTTTCTGACATAGTAAACTTACTCTGTAGCTCACCTGGTACAGTGCTGGAGTCTCGTAAAAACACAATAAAATAGTTCAAAGACTTGTAGAAGCAAGATAAAATGGCATTGTTGCTTCAGTTTTTCTCACCTTTGCTTTTGTTAACACTATAGACTGGTTTAGGGCAGGGTTTAGTTCAGGTGGTTTGAACGCTATAGAGCATTAACCGTTTAGTTGTATTTCTGAACTGCTGCAATTCGTACAACAACCAATGAATTAAAACATGGCCGGATTTGTGTTCTTTTGCTTTAGGTAAAACTAAACGTGCTTTTAGCGCCACTCACTAGACATTTCATTTCCAAATGATACATACAACAATCACCAAAATCCCCAACATTAACGTTCATCTGTAAAAACTGACTGTGCTTTTAACGCCACCCACTGGGCATTTCACTTTGAAAGCATTGCGGTGCAAAAAGCAATATCAATTTACATAAATGTGGCCACAGGAATGTTTCTCCAATAAACCTGGGGTTTAAAATCACAGAATGACATTCTATGGGATTGTGCACTTCCAGTTTAGTGTGAGGTGTTTCCACAAGGCACTTTCCTGTTTGAACACGATGGATGCCCCTGCACACAGAGAGGTCCATCCAGAAACGGTTTGGTGAGATGGGTGTGTGAGAACAGGCCTGCACAGAGCCTGACCTCAACCCCAGTGAACACCTCTGGAATGAACTGGAACGCCAGCTGACAGCCACGACTGATTAGCCTGATCTCACTGATGTTACTGGCCTGGACAGCAAATCCTCTCTGAGATCTGCTGGAAATTCTTCCTGAGGAGCAGGATGAGTGGACAAGAATTTTCATATTAATGCCCATGATTATGAAATTAAATATTTGAGGAGAGCATGTATATATCCACATGCTTTCAGCCATGTAATGAAGTTTATAATCTTCTGATCACTGCCACCTTCATGTTAACGGGGTATTCAGTAGTTCTTTAGCGATACCCACTGAACATGGCATATTGGAGTGAATCTGAGAGCACTAGTGGATGGGTTAATTTTCAGTTAATGACATTGTAATTGTTTTTTTCATCATACAACACATTAAACAGTATAACTTTGAAAAAGACTTTTATAGTACGTGATGCTTGTTCATGAGTTCTCATACCGGTCCAGGCTGGTTTATGTTGGTTGGAGATGGTTTGACACTGGTCTAGCTGGTGGACCAGCATAGTTGTGCTTTATACCGGAAAAACATAGCTGGCAAAGTTAGTCGTCAAACAGGGTTCTTCTAGTTGATCTAGTCCACTGGCACACTTGGAAGTAACTGATGAGCGTTCATACTGGATTACCAGCAGGTTTGTTTGAAAGTCAGCGTATGGACAGAGCAGATAAAAGCAGCATGAACATTTTGCTTTGAATCTCTTTTTGTGTTCCAAACAGGAGTACACTGAGTGAATTACCTCTATCAGTCTGTGTTCAATGTCAAATCTATATTTCCTCAGTGCTGCTTTCATTGAGAATATTTTAAACAATCAATATTCTTAGTATGTGTTATCATGAGCTTATAGTATCTGTCAACATTTCAGCTTTTAATAGTTCCTAATAATTTACTATTAATGCTCTAAATGCTATCCTCTCTCTTTGCTGAATGTGTCCATTCTTTGCTTGCTATTAATTAATGTCTGTTCTCTCTTGGCCCTGTCTCATCTCCTTTGTCTCTCTACTTTCTCTTTTGTCAATAACTGAAGCATGAGCAGCTGCGTTTGGCTCCACATTGTTTGGTTCAGCTGAAGGGGCCGCAGCCAGCTAAAACCGAAGGGCCATATTTCAGGCCCAAAGTAGCTGGCGGAGTGAGTGGACAGGCTTTGATCAGAGCAGACGGCAGTGGGCTGATGCTGATGGGGTCAGCGCCTCTATACTGCACAACTTTACTCTCTACGTTCTGTCCGCTGAAACGCATGACCCTGAGCAGCAAGCAGTGTGTGTGTGTGTGTGTGTGTGTGTGTGTGTGTGTGTGTGTGTGTGTGAACTTACACTGTCATGATGTGTTCATTATATATACAGTATATATATATATATATATATATATATATATATATATATATACTTCGTCAAAAGTTTTTGAACAGTAAGATTTTTAATGTTTTTAAAGAAGTCTCTTCTGTTCACCAAGCCTGCATTTATTTGATCCAAAGTACAGCAAAAACAGTAAAATGTTGAAATATTTTTACTATTTAAAATAACTGTTTTCTGTATAAATATCTGTTAAAATGTAATTTATTCCTGTGATGTGCAGCTGAATTTTTAGCAGCATTACTCCAGTCTTCAGAGTCACATGATTCTTCAGAAATCATTCTAATATGCTGATTTGCTGCTCAAGAAACATTTATTATTATTATTATCAATATTTAAAATAGAGTAATTTTTTTCAGGATTCTTCGATGAATAGAAAGATTATTGATCAAAAGTGATGATAAAGACATTTATAATGTTACAAAAGATTTATTTCAGATAAATGCTGTTCTTCTGAACTTTCTATTCATCAAAGAAACCTGAAAAAATTCTACTCAGCTTTTTTCAACATAATAATAATAATAAATGTTTTTTGAACAGCAAATCAGAATATTTAAAATATTTTCAAACAAAAAACAGTTATTTTAAATAGTAAAAATATTTCAACATTTTACTGTTTTTACTGTACTTTGGATCAAATAAATGCAGGCTCGGTGAGCAGAAGAGACTTCTTTAAAAAACATTAAAAATATATATTTATATCTATCGATGTATCTGTCTATATGTGTGTGCAGCACAATTTGCGATCTCTCTCTCTCTCTCTCCGCGCGCGTGCGTGCGTGCGTGCGTGCGTGCGTGCGTGTGTGTGTGTGTGTGTGTGTGTGTTTGTGCGAGCGAGTGATGCGTGTTGGTTAGTGTGCATCAATTAAAGTAAATTTGATCAAGATAAAGCCGTCGACAGGGTGGAGCACACATATTTGTGGAACACATTAACAGCCTTTGGTTTTAATAATGATTTTGTGTCCATGCTAAAAGTTTTGTATAATGAAGCTGTGTTTTAAAAGTTAATGGGGATTTATGTGCCCCTTGTACGGTCTTCAGAGGTATCAGACAAGGCTGCGCCTTATCTGGCATGTTGTATACTTTGGCCATAGAGCCCCTCTTAATCAGAATAAGAGCAAAATTATGTGGACTATCTATTCCGAATTGTACAAATGTATTTAAACTGTCTGCATATGCCGATGTTGTTGCTGTTTTAATCAATGGGCAAAAAGATGTGAATATGTTGTTGGAAATTTTGAATGATTTTAAAGAAATTTCTGCCACAAAAGTGAATTGGTCTAAGAGTGAAGCAGTACTGGTTGGAGTTGGCCCAATGTAGAGCCAAAGCTCCCAGAAGGGTTATCTTGGACTAAAGAAGGTTTTAAGTATTTGGGAGTGTTTTTGGGGAATGAAATGTTTATGCAGAAAAATTTTGAAGAAATTATTGAAAAGGTCAAAGGTCGCCTTGTTAAATGGAAGTTTTTGCTCCCTAAAATGTCATATAAGGGACGAGTATTGATCATCAACAGTCTAATTGCATCTACTCTTTGGCATCGATTAATTTGTGTGGATCCTCCACAAGATATACTGCCAAGACTGCAATCATTTTTAATAGACTTCTTTCGGGACAAGATGCATTGGGTACCTAAATCTGTTTTGTACCTACCCAAAGAGGAAGGAGGACATGGTTTAATGCATGAGCAGAGCAGAATAGCGGCCTTCAGGATTCAGTTTATTCAAAGGCTGCTGACTGGTCCAGCAGACTCAAGTTGGAAGTTTGCTGCCTGTGGCATTTTGCGAGGATTTGGAGGTCTGGACTTTGAGAGATCTTTAGTTTGGTTAAATCCACAAAAGTTGGACTTGTCTAAATTACCCATTTTTTTATCGGAATTTATTCAAGGTTTGGACTCTGTTTAAAGTGCAGAGATGCAACACTACAATTTCTCTACATTGGTTGCTCCAGGAACCTCTGATTTATGGATCACGCATGGATTTATCAAATGAGGGGGTTTTCCCTTCTGTCAATGAGATACTTCTCAATGCTGGAGTTTTAACATTTGGACACTTGTTTAAACTGGTCTCCAGGGGGTAAAGTCAAAACGTATAATAGCCAAGTTGCTTGAAAAGTGGAAGTCAGCTCTTATACCTGAAGAAGTTAAATTGTTGGGTGAATATACTGAAGGTTTAATTGCCCCAAATTGTAATGATTATTTTCCTGATTTGTATTTGTTAACTGGTTTTAAAGAGTGTGAAGGTGTGTTTTTACAAGATAGTATCTTGTTTTTAATGGGGCCTAATTCTGTATCTGGGAAAATTGTTTATAAGAGTTGTGTGAAGACATTTTAATAAGAATTTTCTACATAATAGAGTTGATACTCCTCGGCGCGCTGTTCTCCATTTAGGAGAGAACGTTAAACCAGAATGGAGAGCTTTGTACAAATCACCTTTGTGAAAGAAAGAAGGAGACCTACAATGGAGAATCCTTCATGGCGCTATAGCTGTGAATGCTCTTGTTTCAATTATAAACCCAGGTAATAGTGATGGATGTACTTTTTGTTTCCAGAGGGAGACTGTATATCATACCTTTTTGTTTTGCAGTAGGCTTGATTCACTGTTTCAAGTTTTAACTGGTTTATTCAGTCATTTTGATTAGACCTTTTCACTGTAAGTGTTTATTTGTGGTTTTAAGTATATTTGGAAATACTGATTTTGTTGCCAGTTTTTGAATTTTCTTCTAGGTCAGGCAAAAATGGCAATTTATGATACCAGGAAAATAAAGACTGAACAAAATTTAAGTAGTAATTTTCAAGTTGTGTTTTTTAACCTTGTGGAATCTAGAATTTTGATTGATTTCCAGTATTATAAGGCTATGGGAGATCTTATGCTTTTTGAAACGATTTGGTGTTATAAAAGGGCTCTGTGTGAAGTTATTGAAGAGGATTTAGAGTTTGCAATTTTTTAATCTTTGTGTGTTGTTAATTTTGGTTTGGTTTTTGTTTTTATATTTTGAGTTTTGTGTGATGTAGGGGTTATGTAATGTGTTTGATAATTGTAATAAAGGTGTGCTGAAATTCAAATTCTCTCTCTCTCTCTCCGTGTGTGTGTGTGTGTGTGTGTGAGTGTGTGTGTGTGTGTGTGTGAGTGTGTGTGAGGGAGTGATGCGTGTTGGTTAGTGTGCATCAATTAAAGCAGTGCATTAATATAGAACGGTGATTAAACTGACTTGGAACTACCTGTGCATTAAACGGTTATACTGCATACCTGCCAGCCAATCAGAATCCAGTATTCAGACAGACCATGGAATAACTTTATCTATATATCTATCTATCAAAAGTGCATTAATATTGCCATTAATACAGAAAATGACTTCAATACACCTCTTCTATGATGATGCTTTTTTTGGGGAGTTCTGCCAAATCAAAGTGTGGTGTACCCAGCATGCATAAAGCCAGTTAAGTTAGTTATATGAGAATAAAATAATAAAACAGAATAATAGACCCTCATGATTGTGTCAAGATCAGTCTCTTACAAAAATCAGATCATTTTTTATAAAGTAACAAAGTTAGTTCAGGTTGTCAAGTGGTAAAACCCCAAGAATGTCAGGAAAAAAAAGTCATTTTGAAAATGTATTTAGAATTGTGATTAGAAGTGTTCACTCATATGTCATGGTCTAAGGAAAATACGTCAATGCTCCTTACTTGATGGTTGCACCACTTGACATTTTTGCAACCAGTTACTATGAGGTTTTTAATTTGATGCAACATACAAATTATTCAAAACGCATGAAACCAACAGAAATTCAGTAATGTTTAAAAATATGGCACACACATTTTAAACTAGATTTCAAAAAGAGTCATTTTGTAATCACAGACATGTCTTTTGTGACCTGCATTCATTGGATCCATTAACAGATTATTAGTCAGAAGATGGTTTCCTAAATGACATCAGACTAATTCCTTCAATCCATACATCTTGAGTGTGGAGCCGTTTTTAATGGCACTCGTGTGAAGTAGCATAGTGCATGTGTTAATCATGATGAAGGACCTCTGTCCAGAGGTCACGTAAACACAGCTGGTGTTTATGTCCTGCTTGGTTGTGTCTGGGGCAGCGGTATTCCTCAATGCCTCCTGTCTGTGTTTTCAATAAATCAGTGTATCTGTACTCACAGCATGGCTTATCTCACCTCAGATCCTGCTCTTTTAGAAACTGTGATGTGTTTCAGTTTTAATGCCTGCTGTTCAGTGCATCCTTCACATGTACGCATGCCGCTTGAGCTTCTTATCTGTTCCAGCATATTTGAACTTCTGCATTATCAGCATCTGGTCTGAGTACTTTGGTGGATAGTAGCACATATTTCAAGACAGTTGGATTTGGATCAGATTGTCTTGGTACATTTTCCTTGTTTTTATCCTTTGACCCAGGCATCAGAAGTGCAAAGGATGTTTTTGCATGAATAAATACACTGTGTGTGTGTGTGTGTGTGTATATATATATATTTACCATTCAAAAGTTTTTGAACAGTAAGATTTTTAATTTTTTTAAAGAAGTCTCTTCTGCTAAACAAGCCTGCATTTAATTGATCCGAAGTAAAGCAAAAAAGTAAAATTTCAAAATATTTTTACTATTTAAAATAACTGTTTTCTATTTGAATATATTTTAAAATGTAAATGATTTCTGTGATCAAAGCTGAATTTTCTGCATAATTACTCCAGCTTTCAGTGCCACATGATCCTTCAGAAATTATTCTAATATATATATAGTTGAGTATTTGCAACTTTAAATGAAGTGACATAAAAAGCAGGAATATCAAGTGTGTGTTGTTGAAAGTGTCGCAAGTGTATCTTTTCATGCAGTCTTTGCATTGTTTAGATACGCCTCTCGTGTTACTCTTGCTGTCTGTGTAGGACGGAAGAATCTAATTGCATTGTCGTATGCAGATGTCATTTTTGTTCAGATGCACTCGTAGAATAATTCATTTTTTTCCACCAGAGCCACAGCTGATTCTCACAGCGACCTGTTTAATATGAAATCCTGCAGGCTCACCAAAGGTGCATTCATATCGCATGCAAAGAAGTGATCTCCTCTCGACAGAGCCAAACAGCTGCGAAGTGGAAGACAGCTTCATTATTGTCTTCGTGTTACAGATGGATGACACCGCTGACAGACACGCCGAATAAATTGGCAGGGCTACGAAAAAGAAACGAGCTTACGTTACGGCTTTCCAGGAGTCTCAAGGTGTATTTTTAGTCAAATGAGTTGTTGCACAGCGGTGTGTGGCATATGATTTCGTATGTTAAACGAGTCCTGTCACCGTTCACTCGTCTTTGTTGAGGGTCTGAGGACATGATCGGAATGTCCGATGACATTTCCACAATCACACCTGAATTGGTTCAGTGTCTGAAAGAGAGAAGTCTTTTGTTTGTTTCATGGTACAAATATCTGTCTGCTGCTCTGCTGACATGCAGTTCAACACCCAGACATCGAATATTGTAATGATTATGGCATTTTTAGTAAAGTTTGTGCACAATTCTCGGTTACAAGATGAATCGTCTCTGCCCTGATCTGGCTCTCAGATATAAATCATGCACTGACATTCCTGAGAAGAATTTAAAAGCCCATTAGTCATGAAACTCAAGCACCATCAGTGAGATGTGAAACAGACAATGCAATTGATTAGGAGTTTACATGCATTAACCAGATTAACATTCAATTCAAATCTGACATTCAGCAAACTTCATCCTTTGAAAGAATTACACAAATATTGCTTATTTGTAACCCTGGAGCACAAAAGCAGTCATAAGTAGCACAGGTATATTTATAACAATAGCCAAAAATACATTGTATGGGTCAAAATTATCCATTTTTCTTTTATGTCAAAAATCATTAGGATATTAAGTAAAGATCATGTTCCATGAAGATATTTTGTAAATTTCCTACCGTAAATATATCAAAACTTCTTTTTTGATTAGTAATATGCATTGCTAAGAACTTCATTTGGACAACTTTAAAGGTGATTTTCTCAATATTTAGATTTTTTCTAAATATTTCTTTAATTCAGATTTTCAGATAGTTGTATCTCAGCCAAATATTATCCTATCCTAACAAACCACACATCAATGGAAAGCTTATTTATTAAACTTTCAGGTGATGCATAAATCTCAGTTTCAAAAAATGTATCCTTATGACTGGTTTTGTGGTCCAGGGTCACGTGTTTTTCAATTGTATTTGTAACTGACTGAAAATATACAGCGACCTCTTAAAATATCAGATCAGGTGTCTTTTTTTATGCTCCTTGATCTTTTCTTTTCACTAAAGTGAGTTTTCTTCATCATTTCTCCTGGTGTTTTGATGATTTTTTTGTGCATGTATGAAGTCTGCTCATGTTCACACAGGCATAGAGTTAACAAACAACATATCCACTAACTAACCACACAGTAGTCATGTCTTGTCAGATTTATTTTTGTCTTGTTCTCGTGCTGTCATGAAACCTTTGGGGCCACTGCATGTTTATGCCTATATTTGATATATTGATATATGTTGTGGTGCTGATGGACATGCATATATTTTCATTGACTTAATGAAGGCCGAACACACCTTTGTATTGTTCAGGAGTGATTAGATGGGCTTGTTTGCCCTTTTGCCTTTAGTTGCAACAATGACATCCCAAACCGTTTAGTGCTAGTTCACTTACTCCTAATGGAGGGTGTGACAGAAAACTTAAGCCTCATTCATGAGCGCCGGCACTCGAGCTGACACATCGGATCCGATGGGCAAAGAGACTCCTACATTATCAACAGGATAAGAAAACAACTGGCTCCAGTAAAAGGCACTGTTGTCCTTTTAAGCTTCTGCAAATGTAAAGAAATTGTATTATGAAGAAAATAATCCAAAATGGCTATAGACAAATAAGCTGCTTTTGTGTTTACAGGAAATGTGGACATCGGTTTTATTCTCGTATGAAATCATAAAACAAAGACCGATGGAAGTCTGATTCCTCTGTTTATAAGAACCTCGTTCGCATTAAACCACAGATGTGAATGTCCATGTGTTGGGAATTTATCTAAAGCTCATATTTGCTTGCTCTGTGCTTTTGTATGATATGAAAATGTAAATCAAATCCATATCGGTGTAATTATAACACATTAAAAACAGCTTTAATATTAATAGAGCACATGCAACGTGCTGTTGTTCATCTTCTGAACCAATTGAAAATCAAACATACAGTATATCATTATTGCTCATGTCTTGATGAGTGAAGACATTCTTGAATGCAGCTGTATATGTTAAAAGGACAGACTCATAGTTCAGCTTATCAGAAATGGCAGATAACAGATGTGTTTTTGCTGCATATGGACACACTGCCAGTCAAAGTTTTATGAATAGTAAGATTTTTTATGATTTTTAAAGAAGTCTCTTCTGTTCACCAAGCCTGCATTTATTTGATCCAAAGTACAGGAAAAACAGTAACATTTTAAAATATTTTTACGATTTAAAATAACTGTTTTCTATTTGAATATATTTTAAAATGTAATTTATTCCTGTAATTTCAAAGCTGAATTTTCAGCATCATTACTCCAGTCACATGATCCTTTAGAAATCATTCTAATATTCTGATTTGCTGCTCAAGAAACATTTATTATTATTATTATTATTATTATTATGTTGAAAACAGCTAAGTAGAATTTTTTCAGGTTTCTTTGATGAATAGAAAGTTCAGAAGAACAGAATTGATTATACTGACTCCAAGCTTTTGAATGGTATAGTGTATAATGTTACAAAAGCTTTTTATTTCAGATAAATTCTGATCTTTGGATCTTTCTATTCATCAAAGAATCCTGAAAAAAATGTACTCAACTGTTTTAAATAATAATAATAATAATAATAATAATAATAATAATAATAGCTATAATAATAAATGCTTCTTGAGCAGCAAATAAGAATATTAGAATGATTTCTGAAGGATCAAGGATTTCTGAAGGATCATCAAAATTCAGCTTTGAAATCACAGAAATAAATTACATTTTAAAATAAATTCAAATAGAAAACAGTTATTTTAAATAGTAAAAATATTTCAAAAAGTTACTGTTTTTGCTGTACTTTGGATCAAATAAATGCAGGAGGGTGAGCAGAAGAGACTTCTTTAAAAAACATTACAAAAATGTTACTGTCCAGAAACGTTTGACTGGTAGAGTACATGGTTCTGTTTGATGGAAATTCTTGATATGATGCATTCAGAGCTTCACATGAGTTAACCAAAATGATCACAATGGCCTCAGTGACAAAACACTCATGTCATGCCCCTATATCATCCCACTCTTTCGTAATCCACCACATGTATTCAGTTATTTCAGTATTGATTATGTACCTCTATAACCTCTATATATCTGAGGCTGATCTGGACTGGACTAATGTGAGCATCAATCAGAAGACGTCTCTGTTTCAGTGAGTCAGGTTCTCGTTCAGAATAATTAAAGGTGGACAGGCTTGAGAAAAGAGTTTTTAAATGAATCTTTCTGGATAGCTGAGCAGAGACTCTCCCTTCAGTCTCGGTTCCTGTTTTCTCAGACTGATGGAACGCCCACTGCGGTCACTCATTGTTCACTGCTATGACAAGCAAACACTTTGTAGGGACATGTAGACACACCTGGCGCAGACATTTAGAAAGAGAGTCACGCGTAAAGAGATGCATTCGGCGCTCAGCTCTCCTGCCGATCAATGGTGCTCCTCGGAAATGGCTCTCTGGAGTGCAGTCAAAACAAAAGCAGGCCTCGAGCGAATCTGGCTTCAAGACAGGTAAAACCCGAAGACCAGCTGAGCTGTCAGTCAGACCGAGACATCTGCCCTTCATCAGTCTGACAGGCGGATAATCTCCCCTCTCCGGTGGCTCCTTTCACATTACAAGATCAGCCCATTATCCAGCCTCACACTCGAGTGCCTTTCCTCCAGTGACATTTCACTCAGACAGCGTTACGAGATGCGTCCAGGGATGATTTTGAACCGTATTGAAGGAGTTCACATGTACACATGTACTGGTAACACTTTATTTCAATAGTCCACTTCAGACATTCAAAGTTACTATAAGTAAGTTACTGCAAGTACATGTCAACTTATTCCACTGACCCTAACCTAACAGTGTACTAATATTCTAATGAGAGTTAGTGGACATGTAGTTAGTAGAATGCCCAAAGTGGACTATCAGAATAAAGTCTACACATACAGTGGTGGACAAAATTATTAGAACTCTAGTATTTTCAGCAGCTAAAAATGGTTTTATCTTTTGCTGTAGTGTGTCAGTAGAAATATCAGTTTACATTTCCAAACATTCATTTTGCCATTAATTATAATAATTCAGTGAGATTTTTGAGATCTGATCTGATCATCATCAGTCTGTCTGGAATGACATGAAGAAACAGAACAAACTGACACAGACTCAATCCAGAAGAACTGTGGAGAACAACGTCTCCAAGACGCTTCAAGAAATCTAATGTTTGGAAATGTAAACTAATATTTCCTACTGACACACTACAGTAAAAGATAGAAATAACTGACTAAAACCATTTTTTAGCTGCTGAAAATACTAGTGTTCTAATCATTTTGGACACCACTGTACATATCTGCCCAAACTCATCTATTAAAATGATACAAATAGGTCATTCAGTTTAGTTTTTAAAAAAAATTATATCTAGGTATAATTTATATCTACACTCTTAAAACCAAAGGTTCTTTATTGGCATTGATGGTTTCAGAAGAACCTTTAACAAATGCACAAAAGGTCTTTTATAGTGGTAAAATGTTTTCAGATTTTTAAAATGTTCTAAGAAAAATTGTTGTTTTAAGAACCCTTTACTGAAAGGTTTTTTGAGGAACCAAAAATGGTTCTTCTATAGCATCTCTGTGAAAAAGAGTGCATATTTATTAATTTCAAGCACTTAAATGGATGGTTCATCTTTTGAATACATTTGAAAACCTGAGTGGTGTCCAAATAGGGTTTAAGGAGAAGACTTTAGCTCAGAAGGCTTTTGGGATAATAAGAAACGTAAATTAAGGTGATCGGATTTATAACAAAGGCCATTTCCATGCAGATCCACCGCATGCAGTATGTCATTAAAGTTCTGAATGCAACTGAACGTTTCCCACATGCAGTAAGATGCATTCATTCATATGCCGTTTTAATCAGGTCACATGAAGACTCTTCATCAGCAGAGGTGAATGAACTTGAAAAGTGAGCTGGCTTACAGTAAATGCCTGATGAATGTACTTTTAAGACATGGAAAAGAAAACACTGCACTCTTTCAGTGCGACCGCACCTAGTTTTGTGAAAGACCTCCCGTAGCGTCTGCGCTCAGCTAGATCTCATAATCCCTCAGTTTGCACTTTAAGTAAATTATGAGCTGAGTTTCCAAATTGAACATATGAGAGATAAACTGTGTTCTCTATCTGCTTAAGAACGTCAAGACGTCGCGGCTTATATAGTCATGCACACTCTACAAAGTAGCACCAAACTGTTTAGATATCTGTGGCACCTGTACAAATGCAACATTTATATTCCGCATATCCCGTCAGGATTTACATGCTAAACACCATCAGAGAAAGTCACCTTTGACGTTTTCATTTCAGTCTTGCTTTTCGGATGTCTGTTCGGTGTTTGATTGACAGCAATAAAAGAGGGGGAAAAACAAGTCAAATGTTATATCAAATTGCATTCGTTAGCCGGAGCAGGGCCATGCCTGACTGTCCCCGCAGGGATTTGGGATAAATATACATGAGAGGTGCAGCTCCAGTCTTTCCATCTAATTTGTGAGTAAAGGTGTGGACATGGATCTGTAATGGGTGCCGCTGTCCTAACAAGCTGCTTCTGAAGGCTTACTCCGGCATAAATCCCACCGTCCCGCTCTCTTTACCTGTATCTCCTTACAAACGTCTGTTATTCTCATTTGTAAAACGCTGTTGTGTTTTACATGCTTTGCTCGCTCTGGAACCACATTAAGTCAAGTCTTTTTGACATTCGCTCGTATTCACACAAAGCAAACCGAGAGCGTGTTGTTTGGTGTAAAATGGGTTCAGCCGTGGAGATTCAGAGCTGTGTTGGCACCAGAGCTGGGTAGATTACTTACAAACAGTAATCCATTACTGATTCCAAATTACAATAATTATAGTTAGTAACGTAATCCATTAAATTACACATTGTAGGTAATATAATCAGATTACTTTTAGATTACTTTGATTACTTTTGACCTGACACTTTCTTCCCACATGAAAAAATAATACTGTATAGATTATAGTATTTACAACACTTTGTTAATAAATGCTACAGCATACTGTAGTATTAACTATAGTGAACTGATAAATACTGTAGTATACTTTAGTTTTTACTACAATAAGCTGTAGTGTATTGTAGTATAATATACCCTATAGTTGTAGAAAACTTAGAACAGTATTGGGTAATTTGTTTATATTACTATAGTCTTTATATTGCCATAGCAACCATAGGATTACCACAACAAATTAATTCAAGTACATTACTATAGTATGGTTCAAAAACACTGTAGTATTTACTATAAATTACTATGGTATTTTTTCCATGTGGGATCACATTGATTTAAATAGGATAATCTTGTACAATATTAACATAAAATACAAAGAGTAAGAAAATATATTCCATTTGTTGTTATTAACAACATAAAGTGCATTAAACATTGAATTACATCAGGGTTTCCCAAACTGGGGTTTGTGAACGAACTGCAGGGAGTTTATGTTATTAGTTTCATAAAAATGTTAGATTAAAATAAATTATTTACAAAATTATTACAAAATAGAAAACATACTAAGAAAATTAAATGTTTTATTTGTTTACCTGCATGTCATGTGACCATAACCAACATTAGAGAATTAACATGCAATACTTAATTATTAAAATATTTATTTTAAAATCTCAAGTGAGCTTTAAGTAAATATATTAGGTGAAAGAGGATCAGATGACAGAAAGTTTGTGAATTTGTGCATTTTAGTGTGTTTGAAAGACAAAAGCCTTCAAAAGTCATCGCAATACATGGTTAAATAACCTACAGAGTGATCAACTAAAAATTAATGTGTTCATCAGTAATTGATGCAATGTTGAAACACTTCTTAAACCTAAATGATTTTTGTAAATCCAATGGTCAAATGCTGTATGTCCATCTGACTAATGACTGATCTTTGTGTGAATGTTTACAAAACCGGAAGACTTTCTGACTGTATAAGCAGTAGACTATTTTAGAAAGGAAAATTTAAAAGATGAAAAAGATATATTAGGGAGAATCAATAAATTATGAATAATTTATTGCTATTGTGTGGATAATATCTATTGTATCTGATTACATAATCCAGATTACATGTAGGCCTTTGGTTTTCTGAGCATCTCTCATGCATCTCTCACAGATTAACATGCACATCAATCTCCAGATATGATTGGCTGCGGGTTGTCAGCAAGCCTCGTTTGATGAGTTCAAACGGTTCTCGATACAATGGTGAGATTATGCTTTGCATTAACCATTAAATCCAACGATACGAGCTTCTCTAGAGGACTCTCTTGACTTGTAGTGCTCTCAAATTTATGCACACTTTCTGTTATGCTCTTCTATTCTAATAAACTTTGTAAATGAGATGATTGCAGAACTGAAGGGTTGGTAACACTTTATTTAAAGCCTTTATGTATAATGCATAATAAAGGGTTATTAAAGGGTATAATGCATTATAATTATTCATAATGTGCATTGTAATGCATTATATCTTGTTGTAAATAACTATAACCAAATTTAAGATGCATTGTGTAACAATGAATTGATAAGTGTTATAATGTATTAACTGTGGTTACAATTATTCATGAGATTGTACAATGCATTATAAGGTGGATTTGTAATGCATTAAAACTACTTTTATAATGCATTATACATAAATGCTTTAAGTAAAGGGTTACCGAAGGGTTTTCTCTGGTGGTCCCAGACACTGTGCATGTTTTAATGACTAATTATGTGCACCAGCTAACGAGAAGCAACCTGCAGAATGTCACGCAAGACAGCAGGACCACTAGGCAAATGTAAGGCTAAAAAAACTAATTGTTACATGGCAACAGTATCCTGCAGATTTCTTCCCCGCGTTTACAGTCGAGTGGATGTGCATGCGGCTGATGTTTGTTCGTTTGAATGGACAGGACAAACAGAAAGATACCGAGGCACGCATATACAGACGCAATCGCATTTATTTACACTCAGACATAAAACACACATTTGTCAGCGGGAGGTATTGCTACCTGGAGAAAGTAAATGAAAGGGGAATGTCATTTGTTGAATGGGTGGGCAAGCTCACACACGGCGCTCAGCCAACACAAGAAACTCAATAGTCTGCTGAGGTATTTCTTGAAATGCCAACCTCGATGATCTTTCATCACTTGACACATCCAACCAACCAGCACATCCAGCTCTGATGAACGGCCAAACCCGCTTGCGAAAGAAACAACAATAATATCTTACATTTACACAAGTACAGTACAGAAGATGAACTTCTCATGTGGGATGTTATTTTTAATGCTCATTTCATTACCTTAGCTTAAAGCTATACATTGTATAGCTTTATAGAAGTAATCCATAGGTTGATTACTTCAAAAAAAGCGATTGTGTTGCAATCAAAACATTGTTCTGTATGTTTTAGCATTCGTGACACTGCGGCAGTGACTTGACCTTGAGATTTCTGAATATTTTTAATTTGTTGACTTCATAGAATTAAAAGAAATCAAATGCACAAAGCTCATAAATGCAGTTGACATCTCAGGAACTTCAATACTGCTGCCACTAGACCATGAAGTTTCAAAGTCCACACCTTAACCTAACACACAAAAAACAACATCCTCCATCTTTGCAAATGTCATCAGCCTGAAACTTCAGCTTCAACAAAGTGTGATGAATGTCATGTTTTTGTAGTCCTGAAATGCACATGTTGAGTCAGGCTGTCTGATGGGCCTCTTAATTATCCTGTTGTATGACTGCAGTCCTGGGTGGATGTGTCTGTAATTTGTTTACTACTGACAACTCTGAATTAATTTGGAAGACATTTGACAGGTAATGAGGCATGGCTGCTTTAGAGTGAGCGGTTGTCAGTGGGTATTGTAAGTCACAGCCATTTAAAAAAATGAATCTTGTGCCAGTGTTCACCGCTTAATTTCATATACACTATAAATGGCTACAAATTACAGAGAGAAAAAACTACCATATGGCCTTTTGACAGGTTGAACACTGAAAGAAGAAATCTGCAGACCTTGGAAAGTATGTAGACTCAGAATTCCTGTTTGTCTACAAAAAATAAGCTCCATTTATTTCACAGACATAACAATGAAAATAGTTGTGGATAATTATGTTTGTGGATGTCTAGTTTACTTCTTTACTGCTGATCATCATCTTAAACAAAACTCTTCAATATGTGGGTCATCTTTTAGAAAGCTGCATTCATGCCAGAACATCAGAATGAAGTAATTACTCTATGGTGATTACAGGTACTTTTAGCCTGAGCTGTGAAAATATGGTTTCTACAGCCATTCAGCTTCAATTAACCTTTTGACATCTGCTGGAGAAATCATGCTTTCCCACCTCAGGTCAGGGTTATTATTGTTAACTAAAACTTTAACTAAAACCACAAAAAAAAAAAAAAAAAAAAAAAAATTGTTTGTCAGTACTTGAAATAAAATAAATCTTATCTGAAATAAAGTAAAATATTTTTTATTCTAGCTAGTTGCCAAGGAAAAATGTCTCAATTTCATTTAGTGTAACTTGAAATACTAAAATAACTACACCTAAATAAAAAAAAGGATTGAAAACTGTATACACATATTAGATAAAAACACTAAAAAACAACAAAATTATTAGTTTATTATACACTTTACATGTACACATATCTACCCATATTGTAGTTCTATCAATCAGTTTCATTGTGCCTTCACTCCTTTCTGATCAATCACGTTAAAAAAATAACCCTATGACATTTCTTATACAGACTATAAGAAACAATAGTCTATAAATAACTAACCACTATATAACCCCCCCTTTACAAACACTATAAAAATAAATAATAATAATAATAATAATAATAATAATAATAATAATAATATTTAAAAGATATTTTCAACAGTTTTTTGTTTAATTTTTTTTAGCCCATTCAGCTGTAATAGTAATGTCTGTCATTGGCTGATATTCTGATTTAAAAAAAAAAAAAAAAAAAAAAGAGATTTTTTTTAGTTTATTTTTATAGTTACTGCAGATGCTAACCAGAGTTGAATCTATCAGGTAATGCTTAGTTCATCGGTAGTGATTAATGTGACGTCACTGTGTGCAAAGAAACACCCATGAATCTGCCCGCTCTAGTCAGCTGGTCAGATCAGATTCAGAATTGCTGGTTTTTGGCAGCTCTTCTCATCAGGCATGCAGTCTGGACCGGCTCATCTCTGTTCCTGGTCTCACACTGGACTCAGGCAAGGATGGACAAACTGGACTCTGTTCCTTGAGCCACTGTAAGTGTCATGAATCCGATCTATGAACTTATGTTCACTCACCACCAGAGGTCACTCGCTCACCACATTGACTCTCACACCATACATCACACTGGACTGCATTTCCCATCATCTATTGCACTGATGACACACACAGCTGACTGCACTGAGCACACTGTCATCATCACACAGCTGTCTCAATCACACGCTCACACCTGAGAACTGTCACACAATCACACACCCTGTACAAACCATGGACTTCCGTTCACAGTTTGCTGAGTATTGATCTGCATATAGCTCTCTTCAAGCGCTAGCTGCCTTACCATGCCGTTCCGTGTTTCTGTTCTGTTCCAGTGTTGTCCTGCGTTTATCACTCCCCTAGTGTTAGCTGTGATACGGTACCTGTTTGTTGTTTTCTAGTCTGTGTTCCCTGTATTTACCCCTGTCTCACCATTCGGACTCTGTTTATGCCTCTCCTGGATTATTGCTCTTGTACCTGGATTATCTCTCTGCCTTACCCTGTTGGATACTGTTCGCCGATCGTTGACCCACGCTTGTCCTAGGATTACTCTGTGTCTTGCCCATGCCATACCTGTTTGCTGTAGTTTGACCCTGCCTGTGTTTTTGACCACATCACTGTTTAATAAAAGCTTTGCACATGGATCCGCACGTCTCACGTAGCTCCGTTACAGTAAGCTTTCTCTTCTCATTTGAAAACTTTATTCTGACAGCACTACAGTAGCAGGAAAGAAACAGGACATTGTGTTTCTGTTCAACCAGTGGCATTAATGAAACATGAGTCAAATGTAATACTACTGCTCAAAAAAATGAAGAGAACACTTCATCATCACAGTATAACACTAACTCAGTTAAACGTCAGGGATATTAGTCTGTCCAGTCAGGAAGCAGAAGTGATTGTGAATCAGTTTCTCCAGCTTTGGTGCAAATGAAAGTGACTCCAGTTGCACTGGAGAAGCACAAAGGGAATGGTTTAGCAGGTTATGGGCCACAGACGATCGCTCTCTCCTTATTCTTCCTGACTGATTTGTCTCTAGTTTTGTGTTTTGTTAGGGTCTTTCTCACTCCTTGTATCATGAGGCAGTACCTGCAGCTCAATCAGGTTCCACAGGCAGTCCAGCTCCTCCAAAAAAAAGTGAAAGTCGTGACGTATTGTCAAGTACGGTGACCCATACTCGAAATTGGTGCTCTGCATTTAACCCATCCAAGTGCACACACACAGCAGTGAATAGTGAACAAACACAAACACACACACCGTGAACATACACCCGGAGCAGTGGGCAGCCATTGCTCCAGCGCCCGGGGAGCAATTGGGGGTTCGGTGCCTTGCTCAAGGGCACCTCAGTCATGGTATCGAAGGCAGAGAGAGTGCTGTTTATTCACAATCCCCACCTTCAATTCCTGCCGGTGCGAGAATCGAACCGGCAATCTTCAGGTTACACATGGATCAAAATACCACATTCATCAATTTTGGTTTCCACTAAACATTTTCACATAGTTTTATTCTCAACAAATTACACAATGTATATAAATATTGATGGATTTCATTCATCGAGATCCAGTGAGTGATACAATACATCTGTATTGTAAACAGTGCTAGATACAATGCTGCATACTTGAAATAAATTCATGAACATTTTACACATCAATAAGACCAAAGGTTTTTGGTTTCAGGTTTATTTAGCTACACCAAACCGGATCTGAACTGATTAGTTTTAGGAGGCTGTTTGCCACACTCGTGCCAGCAAGATTCACGCAGCACTTGTGATGTAGTACACACTATTCAATCTTTAGCATTATGGCCTGTTTCTCTTTTTGACGTCTTGTTCTGTTTCTGTTCAGATCTGTTTTGAAGGGACAGCCTGATCACTTTTCTCCTTCTTTACTATAACAGTCTCATATAGCTGTCTAACATGTTTTCATTCAATAAAATGACGCAAAACAAAGAAGCGAATGAAAATGCCTGCGCTACACTAAACTGAGGCTGGAAAGTGAGTGGTTTTCCACTCAGGCTGAGGTTCCCAGTGGTTTTCCAGGAGGGGTGAATAAGACAGATGGTGTTTAAGGAGGCTAATCCTGAGATCAGATCGGGCCTCTGCTGACCCCGCTGTGCAGGAGTAATGATCTGTGGATCTTCATGAGATGGAAACATGTATGATCTGAGGCTCCTGTGTGTTTGTGAGCACATAACGGTAGCAAACAGAAGGTAAAGTCTGGTGTGCCTTTATAAGGCTTGTGAACTGTACATCAGTTTTTTTTTTTTTTTTTTTTTTTTGCATATGCATGCTTTAATATCTCATGCTTGCAGTTTTCAGGTCTGACTTTACTCAGGTCAGAATTCATCTGCTATGTTAGACATAATGTATGTGGAGATTAGAGAGCACAGTTTCATTTTAATTTCCATTAAAATACCACGTGTCTGAGTGTTAATTACATGCTTCACATATATTTATATTTTATATGCTTTATATTTTAATTGTGAGGTGCAGTGAGAACCTGGAATCCCCTCAATCAAGCAGACTAATGATCTGAATGGAAAGAAACATTTAGAGTGGTCTGTATATGATTGAATTTAAGAATTCAGAACGCAGCAAGTTTATTATCAAGAAGTGATTTTGAATGAATCTTTTTGACATGTAGAGGTAGGTATTCATTAGACTTTGCTTCCAACTCCTGATTCTATTTTCTCATAAAATGAGTTTTCCTCGCCTGTATTATATGAGTATGCCACAGTCAGATACAAACACTGTACACTGTCATATGAAATGGTTATTAAAACCTGACAAATTAGCTTTGATTAAGAATGAATTGAGAATACATGATGCTTATGTAACCATGTTCTTGTATGCAGCAGCATTTTGTTCTTCTGGTGCTGCTGCTGGATGTTTTCATTGTGTGACAGTGTTTACATACATGGTGATGAATCTGAGCATAATTACCTGTTTATAATTAACTTATTACCTATATACTACAGTTATTATACTGTGTGACATTGTTTATAGTTGGTGCAATATGGAAAGAGGATCTTGACAGTAAGTAGGGACACTGTAATGCTATAATTCAAGCAATTGTCAAGTCAATTTTATTTGTGTCACTTTTCACAATACACAATTTCAAAGCAACTTCATGAATAAATCACGATGTTCAAGTTTATAATATCTTAATATCTTCATGCCTTGCAGTCACAATAATAGATTTCATTTTGTGATGATATTGTGATGCCAGGAACGAGGAAGCACGAGGAAATGAGGATCTGAGTGCAGCTTTTTTAACGATAGAAAACAAAACTAAAGAGAAACAGAAACACATTAAACAACTCAAAAAGAAACACAGGGCTCCAATACACAAGGCTAACTAGGTTAACAAGACACAGGTGTTAACAATGAGGGACTAACGAGGGAAACCACTATAAAACTAGAGCAGGAAACCAAACAACCAGAACTTCAACATAAGAGTCTAAAACAACACAAAACAGATATAAGCCATCACGCAGTTGAGGTTTGCTATATAATATATATGGCTTTACATGAGTGTACTGTACGTATGTAGATGAATTTGGAGATCCTTATATATGATACTAGGGTTTGGTTCACTCGTGAGTGGAAGTGCTTCTGTAGAGAAAATGCTGTGAGGTGAAATACTGTACATTCAAACAGTGATGGAGTGACATGTAAATACTGTGGGATGTGTTGTAGAAAAGCGTGACAAAACATGGGATTTAGACTTCGCCATTTGTAAACAGTTGGAACAGAGGATTTGTGTGATTGGATGTCAAGTGAAACCAGCTTCAGCTGAAGGCTGTAATATTACTGTGCTGCAGATGCTGATGTATGCAGTGACAGATCATAGACCCGCCCACAGACACGCCCACTGACCCGCCCACACGCACACACAGATGTATGTTAAAATCAAGTGTAAACGGATCATTAAATAAATCATCCAAGAGCATTGCGAGCCTTCACTTTCACATCTTTACATTCTAATGAAGTGTTTTTTTGTGGCAAACTCACTGAAGATCTTCTGACTGTGTGACTCGATGAGATGACACTGCTGCTTCTGTTCTCCTGTTGATTCAAAAGTGTCTCTCGTTGCATGTGAAAACAATCGTGTGAACAACTGTTTCTTGATGAACCTGTCATGGCTTGCAGCGCTCAGATGTTCAGAATAAGTGGTGAAACCGCAAACAGAAGCAGAAGGACAGCAGATGAGTCTCAGTCAGTTCACAGAACAAGAACTTTCCTCTTGTTCTACAAGAAGATCAGAAGCGGCTGCACGCGTCAATATAAAGCTGCAGTCACCAAACATGTTTCATGCCAGTTTTGCAGAATATACTTTTGAGAAAATATGCAGGACTGATTTCTGTGGTTGATGAGGACGTCTTTTGACACAGACGAGTTAATGCTTCCACAGAAATCATCCTCAACATTCCTGTTAATCACAACAACAATCATCAGACCACACACACACACACACACACACACACACACACACACACACACACACACACACACACACACACATGCTTCCATGCTTTGTCGGGACTTTCTTGTTTTTATACTGACCAAACAATATTTTTCATTATAGTTATATCATGTGGGTGGGGATGTTAAAATATTACGGCATATAATAGTCATATAGACACAAAACCTATGGAAATAACCTAGGAAATAATATGGCTTTTTTGTATATGTTATCTTTGGCAGTGTTTTAAATGTTGTATGGTTAGTCTATACGGGGCTTCCTTGTACAATTTTTTAAAATCTTGTGTAATAAAGCAAATGAACAAACCAAAGAAAGAAAGAAAGAAAGATTTCAGAAAAGGAAAGGACAGTTTATTTTTAAGGATATTTTACATGGTAAAGGATTTACAAAATTATTTACAAAAGGATTTGTTGCAAAATATTTGATAATTAATGTCTCTAATAGCACTGAGGGTTTTCAGATGATCTGGCCTAAGTATGTCCTGCAAATAACAAATGCTTTATCAGACCTAATGCAGATTAATTCTGAGTGTTAGTCTCTGCTGAGTTACTGCTGGAGACATAAACAGAGCAGCCTGACCAACCTGCATTTATTGAACGACAATGCAAAAATCCAGCACTGCAAAAAAACTGACTGCATGCGCTGAGCTTCACAGCGTGCATCTGATTAGAAATAATGTGACTTTCTCGTTTGTGGTTCTGTGTGGTTTTATCTGTTTGCTTTATCCATGAAAGTTACAGCGGTTTCATTCTGTTCTGTGTGATTTTTAAAGACTGGAGTACAAGCAGCAGTGCAGATGAAACAAACACAGCAGCTTCCCATGATGGGCTTTTCTTAGAACCTCCTATGCTCAGCACCGGACTGCTGCAGGACAGTGGTAAAATATAATTTAGTTATTTTTCTAGAACAAAATCCATTACATTTGGACATCAAGGCAATATCAGCAAATTTTAAGCTGCATTTAGGTTTGAAAATAACCATAGAAAGTGGAAACAATCTGCCTTCTCATAAATAACTTCATCTGTAGAGTCAGGCTCTCCTTATCCACTGGAAAAACTCATATTTCAGCCAAATTAGCCAATGGAAATACCATATATGGCAACTGAACTTCATATGAGTTCGTTATTGTCCTCATTTGTAAGTCACTTTAGATAAAAGCATCTGCTAAATGACTAAATGTAAATGTAAATATGAGACAATTACTTGGTTTTACTTTTAACACTTTGGACAAAACCGAAAAAATTACATTTTGTCATCAGAATGGTACAAAACTTGGTAAAAATTTTGGCACTTGCTATGTGAGGGGAAAATAATTAAATAAATCATGGACATGATTTGAAAAGGTTAAATGGTCCTTAAAAAAAAAAAAAAACATTTGTACTGTTCATGGTCAGAAATGACCACATTGGAAATGAATGGGAAACCAATTTCATCTAGTGGAAACGTTTGGCACTGCACCCAACCTCAAATTTCGAACACATCTTGTTTAGATTTACAGTTTTGATTTTCATGCAGTTTGAGAGTAAAACATGTTTTGGACAATATATTGTTCAGATAAAATTAGAAGGTTTTTGTGCAGTATTCATAACAATAAACCTAAACTACTTTAACTTTTAATTTATTTTTTTTTTCTCTTCAGCAATAATCTGCAAACATCTTCTTTAAAAAGAGACCAAACTTAAGTGCTCTAAAGCATTTTAGATTTACAACAGTTTAAACTGAAAATTTCATGTTTAGGTCTATCCTTAAAAATTGGTTAACAGGTAAAAATGGATTATAACTATTGCATAAATATAATTTATTACCATAAAATTTTATTACCCTTAAAAATACAAAATATTAAATTGAAAACATTATGAAAATAGTACAATAATTTAATTGAAATAAAAAATAAATTTCTGTCATTTTTGACTGGCAAGCAAGGAGCGGGTTAAAATGTGACCGGCATGCGACGGTTAAAATATAAGTTACATTTAAGCACATGTGTGTTGTACCCAAATATACTGCCCAGTGTTGTTTAGACATGACAGGCTGTAGCTGTTTTCAGTAATCATAACTTCATACTTTGTTTTGAACATTTCAGATGCGACTGTCACTTTGTCAGAAAATGACTCGTCTAACGCTCTGTCAGAGTGAAGTGTAGCTGTGGTTTAGTGCTGCACTTACACTGTGTTCATTTAGAAAGACTTCCTATTTAAAAAGCACCAAAAACAGCCCTGATTAAATCATTTGAGCAATGGCCTGACCTCAAATTGAACTGAGCCTGTTTTACACCTTCAGATTATACATAATTGATCTGGTACGTCGTCTAATTGTTTGCCCTTCCACATTCAGGCTTTAGTTAAATGAGTGTTAGTGAAGGTAGATTGGCCACATTTCTCTCTCAGTAGGTGCTAAGCCCTTTCCTTACTCAGCGGTGTGCTTTCAGAGCATGAGTGTATAGTGGTTATTAGTGAAAATAAACAGGGCTGAGAATGTCTTTGCACAGCGTAGGGCTTATGTTCCTCCATGTTCATATGAAGGCTGACACTGACCCTTCACTTCCCCAACCGAGAACGAAAGCACATATTCAGCGTTAGGGGCTCCAGGTGTGATCATTTAAGAGTCTGGAGCTGGAAAAAACACTTCTAACAATCACTAATCTGAATATTGCAGCTGATTTCCACTTTCTGATCTGCTTCAGACAAGCTCAGTGTACGCATTTGTGCTCTTAACCCTCGCTGTGCAAAAATAATTGCATTTGCAGGAAAGTCTTAATGTTGTTTCATTGCAGGTGCAATTTTCTTAAAATGAGTTGTTAGATTTAACCAACACTGGGAAGTTTTCTTTATAAAATTAGCTTTTATTTTTAATGAAAAGTTATGGCAATGCATCCTCATCTGTCCTAATAATCTGTAGTCATTTTCCTTAAAAATGAAATCATTGCTGCCAGCAGATGCTGTTCAGCCTGTTTGTTTCAATCAACTACTCTATTGTTTTGAATTGCATGTGTCCTAAATGATAAAAATATAACTGATAACAGTATTATTTGGGGGGGGGGGGAATTATATACATATAACAGAGCATATATTCTGTTTCTTATGATGTAAACAAGCTTCTCGCATTCTTAACATATACTTAGTACATATGATATAATAATTAGCCTTTGTTGCTTTATTGTAATTTATGTGTTTATTTTTTTGTCATGTGTTATATGTCTTAAGGTGTTTTCACACAGCAGCACCGTATGGAAATAATATAGCCAAAGAATTATTGCAGCGCGGCTCTTTTCCACTTCAACATAAAACAAAACAAACAAAAACTTAAAGCATAGTCATCTAAACATAATAACAAATATAAAATACTTCATGATATAAAAATGAGAAAAATAGAAATAAAAACAGAAATAATTCAGTATATTCACTTTTTCATTTTGTTAAATAACATTTGTGTTTGAATGCAACTACATTTTAGCACTAATAATTTGAGTGTTTCATTAAAATTATATAAGTGCCATATCACAATATTTAATAGTATAATAACAATTATACTGTGGATGCAGTACAAAAACATCCTTTTTTAAATGTATAATTCTTTTGTTGATTCTTTTATTGACACTATTAACACTGAGAGCAGTTTGAGAGTTATTGCCTCATGTTTATAATTAATTATTCTCTCTTCTACATTTAATACAGAATATTCAGTGTATATACAGTACAATAAAGTGCTGCAGATACCTTTGTATTTCTGCTAGATGTATGGATGTGTTGAAAAGCTAATACTATGATCGTATAGTATGTAAAAGACTCTCAGCAAACTCTGCTTTATTGGTGCTTTTCTTTGTTTTTTCAGCTTCTTCAGACTCTCCTTCAGCTGCAGGTCTGGATCTCATTAAAAGCCGGAACCAAACCTCCATGTTATGCCCTAAAAGTTCTGATATAATTTCTAATTAGCACATATGTATGCATATACTATTATTCTACAAAAACATTACCAACAACTGCTTTTATTATTGCAGCAACAGCTGGAGGAGAGTGAGTGGTGTGAAAAAATCATCAGGAGCAGTAGAATCAAAATAAAACTGGTGTCAGGAATCAGATGTGTTTTTATAAAGAGCCGCTGCGACACCGGTGGATAAAGTTCAGATGGAGATGGTTTGAGCTGGTTTGTGTTGTCATCTGTGAGAGTAATGGAGATACGAGGCTAACCTCCGTCGCCCTGTGACTGCATTAATACACTGCACAAAATCATCTGCTTCCTCAGTAATTCTGTCTGTTTTCCAGAACAAATATATAAACATCCTTAAATCAACACACATTTACTGGAGCAGCACAGATATGAAGTCTTGTTTTCTGATGTATCAAAACAAAGTGAGTTTATGCTTGAAACAAGAAAAAAATACATGTCATCGAGGTCAGAAAAATCCTCTTAACTCAAAGGGAAAACAGGTTTATTTTTCTGAGCCCACTGACAGATTTATTTCTGCTTTTAAGCATGCGATTGACCCGCCTCTCATGTTCTGTTCATCGCTGTCATTGGCTGATCAGCTGATCAGCTGATCAATGTTCACCAATCACGTTCTTGATTCAGTCAAGCTGGTGGAAACAGAAAACAATCAGCAATGCACTGCAGCCTTGTTTTCTGAGAAATGTATCAAAATTTTGTTAGTTTTTGCTTAAAAAGAGAACAAATATCTGCCAATAGGGTAAGAAAAAGCTTGTTTTGCCTTTGAAGATTTTTTCTTACTCCACTGGCAACAAACCAAATTTTGATACATTTCTCAGAAAACGACTTAATATCTTGTCATTTTGCTTCTTCAGTAAATGCATCTTGATTCAAGAATGTTTAGATATTTAGGGTTAGAAAACTAGAAAACAAGACAAAAATACTAAGCAAGAAATTCAAAGATTTCATGACTGATCAACTCAAAAGCTAGAGACTACTGATAATAATAATAATAACCAAACAGCAGTTAGTAGTACACATACAAGCTATAAAAAAGCTTTTTGTTATAATTTTTGAAGAAATATATATATTAAAAAGTATTTTAATGAACTTTGTGTTACATACAAAAATGTCATATTATTAGTTGATTGTTGATAGTGTGATATTAATGTGGAGGACTGATGATGTAAAAATATCAAGGACTTACAGAACAAAACTACTCTGACATATAAAGTATACTTAGAATTGTACGCTTTCTAATTTTATGTTGGAACAACAGCACTCTTTGTACTTGACATTAATTCACACAGTTTAGGCATAATTACACTGCTACTAGAGTTTACTGAGACTAACTAAATAATCATTTCAAAGATTAGTTCTAGAAGTGCTTCATTGAATTTACTTGGTAATATTGCGTTGTGCATTTATTGAGGAGAAAGTGCACATCTGATTTGTGCATTTGTTAAGGCAAACAATTTGTGTTCACTGTGTTTGTGAACGACTAAACCTGAAGCTCATTCTGCTGTAGTCTGTCTGTCGGAGAGGAGCGGATCGTTACAGGACAGGAGAAATGCACTACATGTGCCTAAAGTCAAGCTGTTGAGGTTTTAACATGAACTCAGTGAGATAAACAGGACTCAAGCCCGTTAGAGTCGCAGGGAACGGCCTTTCTGATGGTGAACCAAACCGCTCCGTTTCTTCTCTGCTCTTCTCGTTTTCTCAGCTGCTGCAATTCCTCAAAGCTGCTCGCCATTTTGCGATTATAATAAGACTCTAAATCCCTGTGTAGATCTGACCTCTGCTCTCTCTATCTTAAGCGCTGGTGTGAGTTATAAATGGCGAGCAGGACTGGATTAGGTGTGTGTTTGGACTGAAGTGAGTGTGAGAAACGGAGGAAACACACAAACAATCTCATCTGCGCACAGACACTGCTCTCTAAAATATTCAGTGATTCAGTCAGACAGAAGGTTATGAAAACATTTGTAGTCTTCTCTTGGTTTTGTTTGGTCTATTATACAAAGCCTCCTTTCAGATTCATGTACAAATCAAACCTTTGCTTTGGCTGTGGATATGAGCTGAATGTTTTGAGATGCAGTGCACACATTACAGATCACAGCGGATTCATCCAAGTGCCCTCAAAAATTGAAATTTCATTCATTCATTCATTCATTCATTCATTCACAGGCCCTTACTGAATATGAGTTTGAGACAAACAGTACATGAGGCAGCTGTCGGCTGTCGCCACCTGTTGGTTATCAGATTCTGATTTGACTTGAAAACTTCAAAAAGGTAAGATGTTGGAATAAAGTGCAAATAGTTTGTGTTTTAAGGCCCTGAAAATAAATATAAAGAGAATATTTCCAAAAAATATTATTGTAAATACATCATAAACACAGAAGTAGCGGGCTGGCCTTAATTGCAGCACACACATCTCTCTCTCTTAAACACACACACACACACACACACACACACACGTCTGAAGTCTGTTCAATCTGAGGTCTGAAGCAGCTCCTTGATTTACATGGCTGAGGTCAGAGAGAATGCATTAGAGCAAGAGAGAGAGAGAGAGAGAGAGAGAGAGAGATGGGCCTCTAATAACAGAAGAGTCACACACACACACACACACACCACAGCTCAGCTCACAGGCTCCGGCTCATTTCAAACTGAACAAATATCCACATTCTCATTAGAATTCATTTAGAGATTTTACTGAGACATGAAGAAAAAATCAAAGTGATACAATCATCTTGATATCATAATGAGGCTCATCAAAGAAAAAAGAGGCATTGTGGCCTAACCATTTTCTATTATTTTTACTTAGAAAAAATGTTAACAAAAGTGCCTCCCTGCTTATACATCTGAAAAACATTGGAAATCATATTTTTGTCTGTCAAATGACAGTCATGTGGTGCAACAAACATACAGACACAAACATCAAACGAGTGATGATTTCACTAAAAGAAACTCCTCTGAAACAATAACAAAAATGTTATTGACTATTCACTATTAACTAAGAGTTTTCCCTCAACAAACTCCTCATTTGCTGTTTATTGACAGTAAGTAAGATATTTGTAGTGGTTATGTTTAGGTATGGGGTTGTATTTGGGGATATAAAATATGCTCATGCATTATGTGCTTTATAAGTACTAATAAACAGCCAATATGCTAGTAATATGCATGCTAATAAGCAACTAGTTAATATTGAATAGTGTTCCCTAATCTAAAGTATTGCCACAAAAGTAGAAAAGGTAATAGTGATTTTATAACTTATAATTTGGACTTTTGGTGTTGAAATTTAGAGTTTGAATCCTAAAATTCTGTTTTGTTTTGTTTTTATCTGAATTGCAAGATATAAACTCTAAATTGTTAGATAAAACTAAAAAAAGTAAGAGTTGGGAGATAAAAAAAAGGTTTTATTTTTAATTTCATGGCAGAAACAAACAAACAGGATTGCAAGATAAACTCAGAATTCAGAGAAAAAAGTCAGAATAATCTCTTACAATTACTATATTATTAATTAAGACTTTTTTTTTGAGAATTGTGAGATAAAAGGGACAATTACTTTTTTTTGTTATTATTATTTATTTTTTATCACACGGCTAAAACAGTCATCCACAGTTTGACAAGGCAAGGCTGTTGTAAAATGCCATGTGAACTCTTTCCAAAACCTTAATGACATTTATGAATGAATAATTTAGTTTTAAAAAAATTCATTAAAAATTATATTTAAATACTTTTTCTCAGATATAATGACTTTGATGTTTCCACTCACATGTATTCAAGGTGTACAGAAAATCTGCTCGCTCTTTTCACTCAATTGTTCCACCACTTTAAAACTCCTCTTGAAAATGGAATGTTTTTCAGACCCGTTTGAAATCATGTGTTGTTTCTTTATTTTGTCATTGACCCTTCATTCACATTCACTCAGGGTTTGTTGAGTGTAAATCAGCCGATGTTTGTTAAAGTGAGCAGCCTCACAGTGAGCACAAGCAGCAATGAGCATTCGTTTAGAAAGCTTTTAGCAGCATAACAACGTGAGTCTCAATGATTTCTCACTCGTGTTTTACAGCTGCAGTCTGACAGGCTCTCACGAGCGCAGATCTGGACAGCGTCAACATTTACAAACCATATTAGAGCCACATCAAAGCACAGCAACACTTCAAACCGCCGCTTATCTCTCCCACCCACACACTCACTAAAACAAATATATATATATATATATATATAGAGCTTTAATAATTCATATTTATTCCTGTTTCTTCTGTATAGTGAAGACCATTAACTATTAAAATGTTATTGTGCCTTTTGGATGATGTTAAAAAAAAAAAAAAGCCCTACAATAAATGATCAGAAAGTGTCTTATTTTCCATATATTCACCCAACAGAAACATCAACAACCAAGAGGGAAAAACGAAAAAAATTAAATAGTGAAAACAGTCTAACCACATTAAGCACTGAAAAATAGCTTTTATTTGAGAGTTATAAATGCTTTTATAAATGCCTCAGTTTAATTCATCAGGCGTTTAGCATTTATCAGAAAGCCTTTGGTTTCCTTCATTTGAATCTGTAGCCTTTTTCAATTTACATTCATATTTATTTAGATTTATAGTATGTTATTAATATTCATTTGAACTTTACATAAAGAATCACATGCTCATGGTGTTTTAAAGCTCAAAGCAAGAAAAACTGACATAGTCTTGCAAACATTTCTTGCAAAATGTATTCCAATAATTTTCAATTTTAATTATAGATTCAAAAATAATTATTTATTTACTTTTTTCTTACAGTACACTACTCATTTTACATTTTAACATTTTCTTTCTGTCTGGGATCATTCTGCGCACTGTTATTGAGAGTTCAACCTCAGCGTTTTGTTTGTAAAATCACAACTGGAATTTTTTTGGGGGGAAAAAGAACAAAAACATCTTGACTGTCTAAAAAGCATACATTATATGCTACATTATATACATTAAGTCTATGTGCAGGTACTTGTGAGTGTATTGTTTATTGTTGGGTTCCAAAAATCATTTCTGTAAAACTGACACTCTGTATTGAAAAAAGTCAGTTTGATCCTGAATTATAAAATATTTCCCTTAAGGAGCGAGATCTCAGAAAGTCACATCTAATTTTTATAAAAAATTAAAAAATTAAAAAAGCAGCAAGAACAAACTCTCTGAAAATGTGTGTGTACACTAAGATATTGCTATTATTTAAAAAAAAAAAACAACAGTTCATCAGCACTAAATTATTTAGAGTTAATTGTCTGCAATGATCATCAGCTGAGTAGGTGATTAATCAATATAACATGAAAATACGCTGTGATTTTTCCCAGAGGGAAAACGAGACAGGTCAGTTGTGTCAAGTGCAGTTTCTTCCCTCTTAAGTCCACAGTAAACACTTCAAGAGCGCCATAATATCACTTCAGCCCTTCCTGTGACAACATGCCCCTTCAGTCTGATCTAGAGTCAGTGTGTCTGTGAAGACGGCCTCAAACACGTGTTCTCAATAGAAACACACGCAAACGCGCATCTGATGATTGTGCGAGATTCCTCTCTCTCTCTGAACTCGAGAGGTGGAGAAGGAAACAGATCTTCTAAATGCTCTCATTGAGCGAATCTACCTTAACTAGGAAACTCAAGACGCCACAATTCAGAGCAGCTGGACTCACTAATCCATTAACTAGTGCAGATTACTGCAGTCAAATTGAGCATTATTCATATACAATATCATTTCCAGCTAGACATGCTGCTCCGTGATTGCGGCTGATTCCATTGCGGCCTTTGTTTAATGCTCTTGATTAGCGAGCGCACATTTGTGTCTGATCATTGTTATTACAGTTGAGCCAATGAGACCAGCGCCTTCTCTTTTACAGGCTTCACCAGAACTCACATCAGCTCTCCATCCGCTCGCGTTCACTCATAGTGCGGGCTCCTGAAAGAGTAGGCCTTCAAAATCATTTCACTTTACAAGCTCTTCTGATGAGACTGAGACAGACGTGTTTGTGATTGACAGCTGAATTCACAATGCATGTTTAATGTGCATCAAAAGTGTGTGAAAATGAAATCCTGCCATTGCAGCACATGAGCAGAACTGATCCTGTACGCTTGATGTTTACCGTAAGAGCAACTGTAACTTGAATGTCCGGTGCCAATCACTTCTAGCTATTTTTAGCTGTACAAAACAGCTTGTTATGCTGCAAACTGCTATTTCTCATCATATTTTATTGTATTGTTGTAATAATAAACACTGGATTGTAGCACAAATAGCTTTAGCGTTTATTGCGCTTCATTCTTCGAGTTATTTACCTATAGCAGCTAATGAACCGGATGTCTTGCACACTCACATTTACTTCTGCATAACAAGGTGGATTTCTATCTTGCATTAGTGCACAGCAGCTATAAACACAGCTGCATAACATGTACATTTACTCATATTTATGAGGTGTGTTGTGTTTCATGCATTGTTTTTATCTTTCTGTCCCCTCATGTTAAAGCTTGACACTGAACAAATGAGAAATCTTTGCATTTTGACATATTTTCTGTAGATTCTACTCTGTGGAAACTACAAACGAACAGGATTTGACTGTAAATGAACAAATGCTCTTCAAAGACAGCTGAGATGAGTTTTCCATTTACATTCTCTATCTCTGCTATTAGTCAGTTCTTGATTGCAGAAGAAACGGAACCAAACTACATACTGAAATCGTATAATCTTATTTGCAGAAATGCATTTTATTATTTCCTGCTTATTTCTATGAAGCTGCTTTGACACATACATGAGATAAAGGTGATTTGACTAATAGGAATTCTGCTGACCTGAATCCTTGCATTATAACACATCCAGACGAGCTGTTATCTGTGTTGGGTTTCTCACTGGGCTTCTTGAAGGATAAAGCGCTGCTGGAGAAATGCATATTCTCAATGAAGTGAGGGAGATTTATAAACTCAGCCTGATGAACTCAGACATACGTGTTTGACTCTGCGTCTGTGTTCATAACCCTAACCTTTAATCCAAACATGACCTGAATCAAATGCAGAAGCGTTTAGATGGGCTTTATTGTAATTTTAGGTCAATTTTTCACTGTTTGAAAAAAAAAAACATCGCAAGCATTTCAGTCGTAGAGTCATAAAGCTCCACAGATGGCAGCAGGATTTGGGTCAGTTACAGAAAACAGTCCAGGCCATTTGTGCCAGAGTATTTCAGAAGGAAGTTTGATCAGAAAAGCTCATTGCGTCGGAGCCGATAGACTGGCGTTCAGCATGATTCAGTCCCGACTCTCATCCACTCTCCACTGTCTACTAAAGACAAAAATACATCTTGAAAAAAGAAGGAAAACATAATTTCTGAACTTTTAGGAATTCATATTTTCTCACCTTATGCCCAGAGTATGGTAGCATATTTAACAGATTTATGATTTAATAAAAAAACAAACAATGCATTAATGCACTGCATTTATTCAACCCAATCACAGTATGTCTGGAATTCATACAATTTATATTCCTACTCATAATTTGAATAGGCTAAATACATGTTTTAATATGCTATAAAGGTATAATATGTGTAATATAATAACTATATTACATTTGTCTTTTTAAAAAATGATGTTCTAACTCTGTTACATTACAAATGTTTTGGGGTTGAATGTCAAAGTTATACAGCAGAACAGAAAGATGAGTTTTGAAAGGTTTGGTTTGCTCTTAATTAGTGCTGTCAATCGATTAAAAAAATTTACTAATTATTCGCACATTCCCACCTAACATTATAGTTTTTAAATATATTTTTATATTGCAATAATAATTTCACATTCAATCTTCAAATTAATGTAGAAACAACAAAGACAATATATTTTTAATATTTGTTTAATGGTATCTTTTTTATGACTGATAGCCTGTGTTAACACTAATTTTGACAGCACTACCCTTAATTAATGTTAATGTTAATCTTAATGTTTCACAAAACATTTCAAAGTTCAGACAGCCAAATCCTCATTTCTTCAAGTTCAAATCAAACACAAGAATAAGAGTTAGAAAGTAACACACAAAACTACTGCTTCTTTCCACTGTAGGCAGTGTTAATAGTGTCGATTATTATATTATATAGGATATAATTATTTAATTTAAAATGGCACAGCTAGCTCAGATTTGACTCTGCAATAAATCTGAAGTGCATTTTTCTTCCAAACAAAAAGCTTTCATTTGAGAACTGAATTTAATTTGGGATTGGATATATGGGAATCAAACACCTCAGCTCTCCTATATCATTCCTAACACAAACATCATCCCTAATCTCAGCAATAATTGATGAAAACAACATCATCTATCTATACCCCATGATCTGTTAGTCTGTGTGGAAAGAATGACCATAAGGAACATGAAGTTTAGAGCAAGGAAAAGAAGTGTTCACAAATAAGTGCCTCTCAAACTGATATGGATCTGCACAAACAGGGTGATTTTACAGGAATCATCAAAATGGAAATGGGAAAAAAACATCAGATGACAAAAAAGCATGCTGTTTTTATAGTGCCATTTATGACAAAAATTCATCAGTATGTCTGCAGCATTTTGAGTAGCTTCAGCGGGGATCAGATGCCATTGTGACATTAATCCATAGAAGCCAAAGACAACCTGAGAACTGTAGCACATCTCAGGTTTCAGATTGATTCTGCTGGATATTGCTGGGATTATCAGTGCTAGCCACTCAGTCTAGACACCGTTTGAGTTCTGTTAGACACAGGCAATGATCAGACAGCCCATGACTGTGAAAGAAGTCCGAAGTTTGGAAAAAGTGTTTACCGTTACTTCATTTTATAATAGTAAAAGCGAAGGACTCTTTGAAGGAACTTGAGTATTCTATATTAGTTGAAGTTTTGAAGTCATTGTCAAAATGCCTTTGATACTCTAATGCATGTGACTCATAAATATACATTAATCAGCATTGCTGCAGATCACCACAGACTTTCAGACTCTACATTGTGTGTCTGCTTTTGACTCAGATGACAACCGGCAAGCTCATGTTCTCCTATAAGCTTTTAATTACCCTCCATTGTTCCTGTGCACTTTGAACTCTATGACATGCACGACGGTATGTTTCTGCATACCGTAGACAGAGACAAGTCTTTGTCATTCTCTGTCAGATTCCCAGTGCTTTAGCAGGAGCTGAAGACCAGATCAAATGCACCTGTTTATATCTCACATTCAAACAACAGCACCGATCTGTTCAGCATTAAAGGGATAGTTCATCCAAAAAAAAAAAAAAAAAAATGCTCTCATCATTTACCCTCAAACCTGTTTGGTTACACACATTCTTAAAAATTCATTCTTCTTCAGCATAAGAAAGAAACTCATACAGGTTTGGGTCGTCTATTGAGGAACTCTACACTAGACTCTTTGCTAATCACTGGGGCACCTCAAGGTTCAGTGCTCGGTCCTTTTCTTTTCTCCATTTACACAAACTCAATGGGCAGGATCATAAATTCATATGGCTTCTTATACTACTTCTGTAGAGATGATATCCGGCTCTATCTATTTTTTCAACCTGATGATCCCATTGTCTCATTTTGAATCTGGATGAAGCTGAATCTTTTGAAGACAGGTCTTCTTGTAAATCCAGCCAACTTATTAATCGAACACAACTGTACAATTGGGTTTCAAAAAACTAACGCCAACCAGGACAGCAGAGAGCCTGTGTTTGATGGCCTGTTGAACTAGAGTATCTCAACAACGGTCCAGACCTACAGGTTTGCGCTTTATAACATCGGAAAAATCAGACCTTTCCTGTCTGAATATCATGTGTAAATTCTCTTCCAAGCTTTAGTCATTTCTGGGCTGGAGTGTTCTGTTGGCTGTCCTCAATACACTCCTACAAGTATATGTTCCCCTCATCATTTACAGACAGTGAACAAGCGGAGTCGGTGGTTCCTTTATAACAGGTACATAGTCACTTTCCAGAACCTTCGCCCTCTCTGTTCTATCTGCTGAAATTACAAATTCTACATTATTTTTTCATTAATATATTATAATTTTTTTATTACATTGTAAAGCAATAAAGTGTTATATTTTTTAATTTTATTTTAAATGTATTATATTTTTAAAAAATTGTTAAATTATAAAAAATTAATTGTTAAATTATTTTATCTATTTAATTTAATTTATTATTAGAAAAGAATGACCTCTTTAACTTAAAAAGCAGGTTTTGTGCTGATGTTTTCACTGCTTTAGGATTTAATGTTACAGGGTTGAAGCTCAGTGCAAAAGAGGCTGTTGAATCAACAGAGCAGTTTAGCTTGATTATAAGTGTGAACATAATGAAACAGTCAGATAAAGACTGTAAAAGAATCACATTATCAAGCAGATGTACTGTAAGACATGTCAAGCCACTGAAACAAACTCTGAACAGAAAGTACAGGGGAAAAAAAGACAAATTCTACATTTTACATTGATTTCTAAATGTTGGTAGTATTACAATTCTTTATAATCCATTAAAATGTAATAATGATTACAGCATTGGCTGATATTCCAGTGAATAAAAAACATTTAGGAAATATAAATTATTGTTGTTCTTTTGCATTGCACCCTAAGCAAAATGAAATCATCTAAAATGTAAGTTCAGTATTGTACTTATTAATTCATGGGTTACAAATGGCACTATTTGTTTGCTGTTTATTTAAATGCTTGAACCGTTCGGCATAAGCACATGTTGCCATTTGTTATGCTGAATTTACTCTCTGCGTTATATCCAGTCTTTACTTCCTGATGGCACCGCGTCATTCTATACACCATAACCTGATGTATATTTTATTTTGTCTGCAATGATGGGTCTGATTTCCGGCACCAATAACAGCCCAGAGGAAGCAAAATGAAGCATTCCTGCAAAATGCATGAGCTCAGAGGCTAAAAACACACGGGTGGAGTCGCAGGAATGGATGAGCGGCTTGTTAGAGAGCTTTTGTCACAGCAAATCCTGAATGGCCCCCAGGCAAATGTACATATAGCTCTTTTGTTTGTCTAGCTGTGTGTCTGTGTGTATGTGTGCGTGGGTGTGTCTGTGTCTGTGTGTGGTGAATGCTTGTATGTTGACAGGAGTGACGGGATAATGATAAGAGGGTCTCGTCCCATGAGTTTGTGTGTGTGTGTGTGTGTGTGTGTGTGTGAGGTTGAGCTGGAGGTGTTGGGCTTCCTAATGATGGACGCTGACAGTCACACTATTGCAGACGACACAATGCTGTAGACTCTCTGGATTAACACAGGTCATCCTGATCCAACAAATCCCTCAGCAGACAGGCTGCGTCCTGTGTGTCAAAGCTCAAAACCAAAGAAACACCAAAGAGAAACGGTGGCCACATGCACGAGTGTGATTACAGAAATCCACTTTCACAGACTCCACAGATGATTTTTAGCTTCACACAATGGCTTTGTGTGAGAAACAGACCCAAATGAGCTGTTATCCATTGCAAATCTTCCCCTCTGCTGCAGCTCTCGAATGTCTCTTGTGCTTTTACCTGTTCAAACTTGCAGTGTGAAGATCCATTGGTTCCTCTGTTCTCTTCTCGGCTGAACACAGTCAATCACGCTGTGTTTAACCATTTGCAGATAGCAGGGAAAAGCTGACGGGCCAGCTTTATCTGTGGAGATGACCCTCTGATCTGGCCTACAGATTAACCCTGGACTCACAGAGACTCCAGATTCACCTCCAGACCCTCACAGCCCAATAAAAGCACAAAGAACCGGCCGTTTAATGCACAAATCAGGAGGATTGTGCAAGCTGTAGTCAAGTCAAGTCAAGTCACTATTATTTGTATAGTGCTTTTAACAATGCAAATTATGTCAAAGCAGCTTTACATCAGCTTGATATAAAGCTGGGTGGCTTTATATCAGCTTTACAGTATTTAGACGGGAAAATAGTTTGTCGAAATAGAGTCATTCTCCTCTGGCCAGACAAAATCAGCAGTTTAAATCTAGGCTGCAGCAGAGTCAGATTGTGCAGAGGACTCATCTGGTTCTTGTGGTCTTGTCCTGATGGCCGTCTAGGAGACAGGGTCTTCACTGGGGATCAGTCTCTGGGGCTCATCTAGTTGTCCTGGTCTCCACTGACGTTCGGGGCTGTAGAGGTCATCTCTAGGTGCTGATCCACCATCTGATCTGGATACGGACTGAATCCGGGTGGCTGCAGTGATCATCTGATCTGGATACAGTCTCGGAATAAGAAAGAAACAGACTAATATTAGCATAGACGCCATTCTTCTAATGATGTAACAAGTACATCAGGTGTTTTGGGAAGTGTTCCCAGTTCCGGTTGAGTACTTGAAGTGGCCCGGTACGCGGCACTTCTATATTTTAGCCTTTAGAGTACCTGCACTTTTTTGTGCGTACCGGCACTTCTGACATGTTGCCGGTACTCAGAGTAAAATTGTCAGGGTCTGGGTGATTATATGATCCCATATGATTAGAAAGGACACTATATAAATCACACTACCCAGTAGGGGTGGGACAATAAATCGATATGGCGATATATCGTGATCCTTCTCCATGCGATACGATAATCGATATCTGGCGCCAAATATCGATATTTTAATTAATACAATAAGGTGCTCTAAATACATTTTCCTGCTCCCAGCGTCTAAAAATGCATGGAAATCGCGGCCGCGCCATTTAGTAGAAAGGTTGAGAAAGCACTCCAGGTAAATTTTGAAATGTACCAGGTTTATTTATATATACATGGGGAGAGAGAGAGAGAGGCTATATAAAGTTAAGCAGTTAAATGTGTTTGTTTACACACAGAGAAAAAGAAAAGTGTAAGCTTTCAATAAGTCCAAGAATAAAATTATTAATTTACTCAACATGTTAAAATTGATTTACAGAACTTTTTTTTTTGCTGTTTTCTAACAGTTTGGACTTGAATAAAGAAAGAAAACTTGCACTTAACCTTTTCACAGGCATTTTGTTTAGACAGATATCGCGATATATCATTATAGGATTTTCTAGAAATATATCGATTATCGCAGAATCGCTGTATCATGATATTATCGTTATCGTGAGCCATGTATCGTGATTATATCATATCGTGAGGTACCCTGCGATTCCCACCCCTACTACCCAGGCAGGATCACCTCTCATCTCGACCAATCACGTGAATGAACGCAAGCGGAGTCGGTCTCCCTCATTGTGTAGGGCACGAGAGCATGTCAGGGGAGGCGCGCGGAGCAGTAGAATAATAATTTATTATTGATTACTAATTTGAATCAGTACTTTATAACGAAAATAATATCTTAAAATGAAAAGAAGCATGCTTTTGCAGTCACATCATTTTAAACCGGTAAACTCATGGAAAGTCCAAGGATCCAGTGAACGAATTCAAACAGTAAGTTCAAAACAGCTAATGCAGAGAAAACACGGCCGATTTCATCAGCGATTGCGGTGAGAATAGTGACTTATGTCCAGATGTCAGTAAAATTATTCTTTTCAGTGTGTATTTGGCTTAAAAGCAAGAGTGTTTTATAATGAACACTGATTATGCGGTGGTCAGAGATTTAGCGATTCTGAATGGATCCGTATATTAAAGGCAGGCGATTTAGTGATCTTTGGCGTCTCCCTGTGGTCCTGTTTGGTATTGCAGCTTGACTTGTGCTAATTTGTATTGAAAACTTTTATTCAATTATCGATTGATTGATTGTGGCACTATACATACACTGTGAATTATTAAAAAGTACTTATGTATTTAATATAAATATAGGTAATTAGGTAATTAGCAAGATCTTAAAATGTATAGGATGTTTAATAGGGAGCCAGTGCAGTGTTGACAGAACCGGGCTAATGTGGTCATACTTCCTGGTTCTAGTAATAACTCTAGCTGCTTCATTTTGAACCAGCTGGAGTTTGTTTATTAAACGTGCAGAGCAACCACCCAATAAAGCATTACAATAATCTAGCCCAGGGGCGTTTTTAGGATTTGAAAACATCTGGGGCTGTGACCAAAACATCAGGGGCTAATGGACGTGATTGGGGGCTCACATCATGCTCACGTAAGATTTAGTGAGGTAGTGGTGGGTGGGCCTGCTTCCCTCTAGGGGGGTCCGGGGGCATGCCCCCCACCCCCCGGGAGAAAATTTTATATATTTTAAATTTAAATGCATTAATCTGGTGCACTTTGAGAGTTAAAAAATAAGAGCTCCAACACATTTTCAGTGTGCAAATTGAACAAACAAAAAAAGTCAATGACAATCTAAAAAGTGTCTAGAACTGCTCCTGGTCAGAGTGTACAGTGTTCTTCTTTGACCCATGCTACAGCCCTCCACTGAGTTTTCTGGACCCCCACTCTTGGCCCCTTTCAATGTCTGGGCCCTATGCAGTCTGTCCTCCTTTTCAAAGCACAAATATCAACAAATATAAAGGAAGGTATTTTATTTAACTATTTAGGCCTACATGGTCTGCAGGATTTTTAAAATCAAATTTAAGGCTTTTTGTTCCCTGCAGAAATTAAATTTCTACATGAGCGGGATAGAGCAATGTCTAGTAACCAATATCATGATTTACAGCTCAGATACAGGTTTACACACACACACACAAAAAAATAAAAAACATCACATTTCAGCCTTTAAACCATATATATATATATATATATATATAGAGAGAGATATATTTTTATTTATTTATTTTATTTATTTTTTTTTTCAAATTTACAGCTCTGCGTGTTTGCGGCGTAAAATCATGGGTGGATTTTCGTATTGATCTGAACAAAAACAACAAACAGGCTTATTGCAAATGCACATTCATTCTCTGTTAATAGGTCTTGGACGGCAGAAATACAGCGGTGATGGCTGCACACAAAGAGGCACTGTGTTCGTAAATACTACTTTATCAGGCATTAAATGAAAATGGCATTGAAATTTTTCTTAAGTCACTCAGTTCCCTTGAAAGTGGGGCTGGACAATATGACCAAAAAATATTCACAATAAAATGTTTATATCAGTCGATATAGATAATTATCATGATAAATTTCAAACATTTATTTCTTTCAAATTTAAAGGCAGATTTTTGCTCCTAAGTGAAAGTTGTAGAAGCCAGACTTTAATTGTGGTTTTAAATGACTCTTTATGGTGAGAACATGACAAACACTTCACATCTTTGAATTCTTGACACTTTTCCAGTCATTTTTCATTAACAAAATAAATATCTTAATTGAAAAATGAATGTCCTAGTTTCTGCATGCTCTAACGCAGGGGTCACCACACTTGGTCCTGGAGCGCCGGTGTCCTGCAGAGTTTAAATACACCTGAATCAGCTAATCAAGGTCTTGCTAGGTATACTAGAAATTTCCTGGCAGGTGGTGTTGAGGCAAGTTGGAACTAAACTCTGCAGGACACCGGCGCTCCAGGACCGAGTCTGGTGATCCCTGTTCTAATGAGTGATAGGCTATTGTTTCAGATCATGAAACAGGTTTGTGTTGCGTGACTTTGATTACATGTATCTTCAGCACAGTTTGCAGTGCAAGCTGCAATATTAGTAATATTACTTTTTTGTCTCTTAAAAATGCACATTTGACAGTAGCTTGAGGATGCAGGATAACATCTGTGTCTTACCATATTATTTTAATGTATTGTCTTAATTATGAACACACTGGTTTGTAGTGCAAACAGTTTCACCATTTACTGCACATTATTTACCTATAGCGGCTAATGAACCGGAAGTCTCACCCATAGGCTTACTTCCACATTGAAGAAAAAGGTGGATAAAAAAATAAAACAACCTCATTTTTATATGGTGAAATTTAATTATTCTGACTGTTTGAGTTATTAAAATGAACCCTTGGTCTTCCATATAGCATACATAATGATAACCAGTAAAAACGCAGGCCTATAGCACCTCAATGCATGGTATAAAAATTAACTTGGCCTACGTGGTTCTAGGTATTTGTATGAAGAACAGTAGTCTAATACATTTAGTATAAATGCAGAAACTAGCTTAATCACAAAATACTGTAATTATATTCCATTACTCCTTTAATACATGTCTATATTAAAAATATACCAATACAATTCGATATATCCCTCATTTCTGCCGCAATACCATGGTGCAGTTAGTGTTACAGTAAAACAAATCCATGGTAAATGATTCTGACTGTCTCGTTGCCACAGTGTTTCTCCTGTTTGTCAGCGCCGCTTCATCTGTTTAAATCGCTGATGGTGTCCTTCGCTGATTTCAAGCGCTTTATTCTGGATCTCACAGCGCTGTTTATGTTTAGTGCTCATTAGTGAACGAATGCATCTGCTCTAAACTTGCGCTCCGCTGCTGTTTGAATTTGATCCGAGCTGAAATGACTAGCACATTTAATCCTAACGCGATTCTTGTCTTTCCTTCCTCAAATTTAAGACCTCTTGAAACTATAATTTTTTTTCTTATACTAGGCCTAATTAAGGGATTTAATACTTTTATGGCTTTAAATATCGTTGTTATTTAAAAGAACACTTGTTTATTTAAAAAACAAACGAACAAAAACAACAACATACTTAAATTCTGGACCTTTGTTAGTATGGGGTGGGTCGTTCGAACCCCTGACTACAGGCATGTAGTATGTGCATATTTGCGCTCAGACTGTGATTTCTGCCTTTTCACAGACAAGTAATCCTCGCTGTCATTACAATGACATAGGGAAATAATTAATCTATACCACTAATACATAAATGTTTCTTTTTTTTATCAGCAGACTGCAAGTCTCCCCTGTCATGCTCTGGCGCCCCCACACTTTGAAAACCCCTGCTTTATTCCCCTTCGTTTTTCGAGTTTATTTGTTTGTAGAATATATTATTATTTGAATATGGGGTGAGTGTGTGTGCGGAGAGAGATGTCAGTCAAATCGCGTACTGTAAACGGCGACAGTGGCCAACTCAAACGATCAACATTTACTTAATTTCTATCGTATTTCCTCTGAACTCCTTGACAAAATTCCTGGGACTTAAGGACAAAACATTCGGGGCTAAATTAAAATCATTCGGGGCTCGAGGGTTTGATAGATTGCGATCAAAAACTACGCCTAGGTTCCTAGCTGATGACGAAGAATTTACAGAGCAGCCATCAAGTATTAGTCAGTGATCTAGGTTATTACATGCAAAAGCTTTTGGTACAATAATTAACATCTCTGTTTTTTTTTTTTTTTCAGAATTTAGCAGTAAGAAATTGCTAGTCATCCAGTTTTTGAGATCAACTATACATTCCGTTAGTTTTACAAATTGGTAAGTTTCATCAGGTCGCGAAGAAATATAGAGCTGGGTATCATCAGCATAACAGTGAAAGCTGTTTCCTAATGATATCTCCCAAGGGTAACATGTAAAGCGTGAAAAGTAAGGGGCCAAGTACTGAGCCTTGAGGTACTCCATACTGCACTTGTGATTGGTATGATACCTCTTCATTTACTGCCACAAATTGATGGCGGTCAGGTAAGTACGATTTGAACCATGCCAGTGCACTTCCTCTAATGCCAACATAATTTTCTAGTCTAGTAGTTTCCTGCAGCAGGGTAAGGTTCACCATGGACTGTCCCAATGAAGCATCTCCATCACTAAATCATTCTGAGAGTTGGAAATGTGTAACCATGTTCCTTACTTTCAATACAAAATTCAGTTACTGCATGTGTCAACTTGTGAGTGAAATTGTATTAGGGTTTAATTCAACTGTTGAGCAAAGTGATGTAATTTCTGCGGTGCACCCAGCATTTGGAAAACTACTGAGCTTCTGGAGTTCTCATGCAGT
Organism: Spinibarbus caldwelli; assembly: GCA_039654775.1. NCBI lineage: Eukaryota > Metazoa > Chordata > Actinopteri > Cypriniformes > Cyprinidae > Spinibarbus > Spinibarbus caldwelli. Next base: position 27,427,062 of record CM077259.1, on the reverse strand, counting down.
ACAGTATGATGTTTTTAGAGAAATAAACCATACAAAAATGAAAAACATAGCATAAGTGGCAATTAATAATGTCCAAACACATGGGAAAAGGAAGAGCATGACTTTGAAAATTGCAGAAAAAGAAGAACATGAACTTTGAAAATCACAGAAAATTCCATAAAAATTTGGCTGTAAATTTCAATTTCCTTGATCACAGTTTCTTAAGCTGTAGCAGCCATGAGCTTTGAAAATACATGGAATTTGATGTGCCTCTTCAGATTGTCCTAGTGTCCACGTGTACCAAGTTTTGTGAGGTTTGGATACTGGATTCCCAACCTACAGGGCAAAAAGTAATTAAGGGCCAGATTCAGAAAATATATACTTGCTCATACAAAGCGGATGATCAAAATTCTTTTGATAACTTTTTTACACAAATCTCATGTCAATCAGATGGACAGCCAATTTAGAGTACGAGAAAGTATGTTTCCAAAACATTACAAATGGTTTAAAAATCTTGTAACTTCTAAATTCAGGCCTACTCCAACATCCAGAGGAAGGAGTTTAGATTGCAGCTTATAAAATTCTTGAAATATAAGCATGATGCATATTGATTATGGCGCCACCTTGCTGCCAACGATTAGAATTTGGTTTGTAGGCCCACATAATCCTACATGTGTTGATATATATTGCAGGAGGTTCAGGATCAGGGCAGTACGGGATCTCGCAGGAGCCAAAAGCACAAGCTCCCAACAGCTTAGTGAAAGAGCTGCAGGATAAAATCTGCTGTAAGATTTGGACTCTCAGTCTCAATGTCTCCTGAGCTTCAAATGAACATGAAGAGCCCTGAATGCAGCAAAGGCTTTACAGGGATCCTCATGCTCTTTTATTCAACCCCAGAATCAAGACAATGAGGTTTCATGTTAACACAGCCACCATCATGTTTTCCCATCATTCCTTTAGAACAAGCATACTGTCTTATCTTATGTTTGTCTGTAATGAACTAGTCTGATGACTGAACAAGGGTATGTTACAAAACATATGGGATGTTTTAAGCATGTGCTAAAAATGTAAAAATGTAGAATTTGAGTAAATTACCATAATTTCACCAAAAGGAGGTTTACTGTTTTAATGAGAATGACTATTACTCTTTAACTTTCATGCACTAGTTCCTCCATAGGTGTCCGATTTAGTGTTTTCCCACATGTTCAGCATTTAAACATCAAGTTGCTTTGTGGCTTTCATGAGTACAGCCTCAGATTTGAGCTTTAACACTTATATAAGTAAATATAATTTAAAGAAGTGAATTCGTACGACATGAGGATTTTCCATGTTTGCGTTTGCTCTCACACTAAGTCACATCTGAGCGGCTGTGAGTATATTGCGTCGACATTCTTCACAAGTACGAGCGATCAACAAACAGATTCACCGCATCCACTCAAAATGACAGATATATTACGCTCCTTTCATGTACACTAGCATGATCTTTGATGACTGGCTATTTACCCTCCCTGATCCCACTGATGTTTGTTTTAATTTCATGTAGTCCTCTGCCCCGCCGGGCTTACTTTCTACATGCAAAGAATAAAAAAATCATCTGCCGGAGCTCTGGGAAAGCGGCCCTTTTCCAACCCGTGCCTACAGATGCTTTGAATTTAGGGAGATTTTCCTGCGAGGAGACGAGGAGCGAGCTGCCCGTATTTCCTGTGGATTAGTCCTCAGATGGTGCCCTTCGAGGAGGTCTGCGCTGGGAAACTGACCTGCCACTGACTGCCAATAACCCTGGGATAAAGCTTGAGAAAGAGCTTAGAAACTGAAAGCTGCTGATCTACACAATAAACCCAATGAAAGTGCTGCCTGACATACAAGAATATTCTACTATTCATTTATGATGAGTCTGAAGCTATCTTAATTCACCCAGATAAACATCACAGGAATTGAAAGAGGATGCATGAATAAACTAACTAACTTATCCAAATGTTTCCTTCACAGTTCCTCTGTATTGAATGTAAGATGAGCTCCCTTTAAATATAATACTGGACAAAGGGCTCCATCTGCTGACAGCCGTCACAAACTACACAAGTTATACACTTCATATACTGTATATATTTTGTTTTCAATTATTGCAGATACACTTTATGCATATTAACATTGTGATACACATTGACATTGTACATTAAAACAACAGAACAAATGAGACAAAATTATGCAGTAGTCGCAGTGCCAACACAAAACCCAGTCCCTCTGTTAAAAATCAAATCAAAGAGTCCAAACACCTGGAATGCAACAACTGTTGCTGTTATGATAGAGTACCAAAAATATGTTATCCCCCCCAAACTTCATCATCAAGCATAAAATAATCATTTTTTCACCTCTGAAATCTAAGAGAATTTTCTACTTCAGTTGGCGTCGAGTTTGGCCATTTCTTGCACGTAGATTCCGATGCTCTCGCTGTCAAACAGCACAAAATACACAGTCTTGATGGAGGACGACATCGTTGTGACAAAGTAGCTGGAGATGGCCTTCAGAATGAGCTGAGCGGCCGTCTGCTTCGGAAAACCATTTCTATAGAGGAGAAACACAGCAAAGCATGCAGCGTCACAGTATTCAGGAAACATTACACTTCAACAACCACCTGATGACAATGAGGCAAAAATAATCAGCATTTAGATCAATTAGTAATGACTTTGAGTTGCTTGATCTCAAATGGATGAGAAAACTACTAAGCATATCTTTTTCAAACTAATTAGTCTGTACATTTTCCCATTTTTCCCCTACATTATTTATGAACTGAAAATGATCTTTTTCTGCACAACATGCATTTTGCAACATCTATTGTATATTGTTAGTTGAGGTTTAAATATAGTAGAGAACATCTGAAGTGGATAAAAACCTTTCATCAAAGTTGCCCTAAAACCAAAACAATACCTGTTCTTGTCTTAAGACAACTTTGATTAACTTTTTTGATCCACTTCAAATGTTGACTACTGTATATCCATTTAATTCTAAATTAACCTATTGACTAACTTCTATTATCTTATTTAGTAAAACCAACGTAATGTTTATATTATTTAAGTTGTGATGAATCACAATTTAGATTTTTTCTTCTATATTGCGATGCACATTTGAATGAAAAACAAAAAATCTAGGGCGGTACTTGGTTCTATGCATCAGTTGTTGATTGGATGTTGAGGTGTGGGTGTGGCTTTCAACTGTATGCAGATGAGCGTGAGCATGCAGGGGCGGCGTTAAAAAAAGAAACATGCATTCATGAATTGTTCACAGTAAGGTGCATTTAAATAATAGATTGAATTGAATGAATTTTCATTTCCATTTAATGCTGACTTTAATATTAGAGCAATTAATTACTTTTATTTCTATATTTATTATGGCTAAAGTTGTACCTGCCACTGCCGATGGAAGGAAAAGCCACAGATTTGAGCTTCTTCTCATCAGCGAGAGCCAGACAGTTCTTCACCGTCTTATCCAGCATCTCCTCACATTTATCTGAGCCCCAGCCTGGACTGTTACAGTGGATGATGAACTTGGCAGGAAGACCGTATCCTGAGGTCATGGCCGCTGAGGAACGCCAAAGATCAGGATAAATGGACTTATCAAACATACATTGCAACTTATCCACAATTAACAACAACTCCTTAAGATCAACTCCTTTATCTGTATAAAAGAGTGAGCCATGAGGATTCATCAAAGCATGGCTGAAGAGCTTGACACAGCATTTTAATAACAACAACCGTTATTTGACTTTTTTAAGCAGCATCTTGTCTGTCATTACTGGTTCTGACTTTACGCAGCTTGTGATCGAATGTTAATAGCGGGTGTAAATGTACCTCCTGCCACCTCCAGAGGACCATTGCTCTTGCGTAGCTCCAGAACTGCCTCTGCAAACTCCTTTCCTCCGATTTTCTCCAAAGCACTGCCTGAGAGAGAAACACAGTGCTGTGATGCTGAGCACACGTGTGTCTAAAACTGCTGTCACTCCAGCAAACCCTAACCCAGCATGTCTAATGTGCTGGATTTACTATTGGATCGAGCAGTGAGCAGCTCATGATCTGCTGATGTTTCATCGATCCACAGTAACTCCATCTCTGCATCTGCTTTGAGTTTCAGTTGCTTTAATGCAAATGCAGATATGTAATGAAAATCATGCTGCCAAAAAAGAAAACGCTTTAAGGTCTCCCTGCATTTTTCCACCAGAATACATTTATGATGTATTTTATATAACATATAGTATTGTATTACACTATGTAGTATTATAATAAAAGTATAATATATTTCTTGTCTTGCTTAATATTTTTAATCACAAAAATCAGTTTTTGTAGTGATAGTGAATGGGTCAAAAGCAGTAGGAATGTGGCCTATAACAAACAGCGAGAGTGTCCGTTCATCCTATGGTTATTAAACAAGGTTTTTTGACGTGGTTCTTATATATATATATATATATATATATATATATATCTTACTGTGCAGCCATTCAACAAATTTCATCCTAATTCAGTCTTTTACAACAGTTTATGTTCGAGTGGAACTCCTGCTGTTATTTCGGAGAGCTTTATAATGATCATTTATTTGTCACTTCTGACTCCATCTCCTATTGCAACACTGAAACCCGTCTGTTGTTTAGAGTGGAGTGACACCAGCTTTAGACACAAGAGCATCTTATCACAAACACAATGCGCAGAATCACTGTCATGCTTTACAGAGACAGTTGACACAAAAATACCAATTCTGTCCTCATTTGCTCACCCTCGTGTCGCTCCAAACCCGTAAGGTTTTTCTCTTCTGTGGAACACAAATGTTTTGCAGTTTTCCATACACAAATACGTGTATTACACGCTCCAAATACAACTCAACTGCTACATTCCATGGCTTCTGAAGACTTCTGATGGTTTGAGTGATGAACAGATCTAAATTTAAAGTCATTATTCACTGATAATCTCCCCCTCTGATGGAGCTCTTGAATCTTATCTGACGAATCTGCTGTGAGGTGCTTTATTTGAATGAATATGAATGTATTTCAAGAAAAGAGCATTCTCCTTTTGTATTCCACATTAGAAAAGTCATATTGGTTTGCAATGACATGATGGTGAGTAAATGATGACAGAACTGGTATTTAAAAAAAAGAAAGAAATGAACATGCTTCTTCTGATCCCTTAAATGTCTTCAAACGTACACTTACACTTTACTTTCTATTTTCAATCATAGTAAAAAGTTGGGTTACAAATGAAAATGGGTTCAGGAATCAGTGAAGACATGTAGGTTTTGGAAAACAAGTATGTGAAAAATGAAAATTCAACATTAAGACAAAAAAATTGTTTTTTTTCTTCACAATATCAAAACTAAATAATTGCCACAGAAATCCAAATAGAAAGTAAAGCATTACCCAAATTACCCAAAACACAGCCATGAAACTTAAGTGCTACTCTTCATTTGTTTTCTAGTTAACAGATGATTAACAGCACTAAATCTATAAAATCAGACCAAATTTAGGCATGAATACAACTGCACCATTTGGACACGTTGCATACCTTGTTATTTTCAATAAGCAAATATTAAAAGAAGGCACTATGATTATTAATTTTGAGTCAAAGTGGAAGAGCTGTGGTGTTTTCAGCAGAACTGCTCATTTACCTACTTCACCACCCATGTAGAAGGTGGAGTTGGTCGGGTGAACAACCGCTTCACTTTCGATGGTGGCAATGTCAGCTTGCACAACTTGCAGCTACAACAACAGGCAAACAAATACAGTGAGAGACAAAAGCTGTGGCGAATGAAGTGAAACCATGATGAGGAGACAAAGACCGGCCTGACTGGAAAAGACAAAAGTAAAAAGGACGAGAAACACAAACACACATACATACAAGACCGCTGAATCCATTCATGAGATGACTGATCGATCCTAAAAAACCTGCTGGGTGAATCTCACCAACCTGTCCGGGTCACACTTTACCACCAAATCAGAAGGAGCTGACACAAAATATATTTTGGATATGATGAAAGTTGACACTTTTTATAACATTTGTTGTACTGTGACTTTATTTGTATGGCAAATGAGCAACCATCACTCTCAATACCATGAGGAACAAAATAATGATGTATCGAAATTGTCCAACATATGCAGAATGGCATAAAAACAGTAATATTTACTACAGTATTAAAAAAATATATACTACAGTATTAAGAATCAACAGTGGGAATAAAGGGAAATATAACCGCAAGCAGCAATTAAGGGGCCAAGTACAGCAGAGGCAGAATGAGGAGCAATCAGACTAACCTCAACAATGAGTAATTACTGACATTTTAAGGTGATTTTACTCCAACTGGCTGAAAAATCATAAATTCAATCATTAGTAATATGATCTAATGGTTTATCAATTTTGACCAATAGGTGGCACTGTTACCAGATTGATGTGTTGTGGTATTGGTGTTCTCACCATGATTCAAGCAATCTATCAAGACAATAGGCAAAATTAATCAAAAGTTATTAGCCTTTTTATTTCATTATCATTTTTGACCAATAGGTGGTGCTGCCACAAAACTTTTTGAGTACTATCAGGGCATGGTGCCGAAAACACATGCACATATAGTTTTGTAACAATACTCTAATGAGTCCATAAAATATTGCATTTTGCAACAAAATTCTAAATGGCTGATGCCAAAAATGGTAGACATGGGAATGCTGCTCCAAATGTAAAGACCAGTCTTGTGATTTTTTGGCCAAACCGTTTAGAAGTTATTACCAAAAAGAGCCATTTTTCATATCTCCTGACCACGTGAAGGTAGCCTCAGGTCATGGCTTTTATTACACAGACCAAGTTTGGTTTGAATATATATAGCCTCACATCCGCTTTGGAGAGCTCTTCGACAAATTTGTTCACGCTTATTCAGAAACCATTTGACTGATCAACTTAATTTCCGTGTTTTTTAATCAACATGGTCTGAAGATGATATGGATCGATTTTCATGAAAACCAGACAAACAGAGTTCTAAAAAGTAGTTTTTTCTAAAAATTCAAAATTTTGGAAAATGATGGCATTGGGTGATTTTTATGGTGTGTCCATATGATGTATTTTGTGTCTAGCCCTAATGGTTCAAAAGTTATTAGCACAAATGTGAGCGCAAATTTGGACAAGTGGTGGTGCTAGAGGGTTTGAGTTAAAGACTCTAAATTTGGTGTGGTTAATGTTGAGACTGTCCTCTATCTGTGTGCCAAATTTGGTAACTTTTTACAATAAGGTTCTATGGACTGCCATAGACTCAAGCGGAAGAAGACGACGACCAATACAATAGATGCATACGCACCTTTAGTGCTTGGTCCCTAATTACAAACCCATTATAGTAAAGAGCATGGGATTTATTTCATTACAGTAAAGAGAAGTTGGGATGGATTCTACTGGATAATTGGATTATTATTATTTTCTTTTGATGTCGGGCTGAAATGTGACCTGGACATGTGTTTGCCCGTGAGTTTCGCCCATCTACCAGTTAAAGACTCTGGAAATGTGACTGAATATGGACAAAACTGACGGCATTGGCTTTAAACAGAGTTCTGTTCACATGGATTTCCAGGCAGCCAAAAACTGCCATATTTGACCCAGATGTGAACTGCTGGATCCATAAAAACAGATCTACAGCATCCGAATGAACATGAGTCTCCATGGCAGCTATAAGCGCTCACCTAAATCATCTTTAAGGTCAAAGTCAGCATTGGTGGGGTTGATAACCCTTTCCACGTCGAAGGCAGCCAGGTTAGTGATCTGACTGTGAATGAGATTGAGCTGTGGAGAGATCATGCAGCAGGATGGAGACAGATCAGGACAGAATAAAGCAGGCCGCACGCTACAAACAAAACTCTAACTCTAAACATCTAATGGCAGTTTCCATGAAAGCTCCACAGAATAATGCTGGTCAATGTGACAGTGGTTTTTGAACATTTATGACAGAAACTGACAATAGAAACACACTGTATTTGCCATACTGTATGTGTCAGTCAATGTTCAGTGAATGTGTTGTGCTTAACCATAAGAGGTCAAACTAAACATCACACTGGTTTTTTTTTTTTTTTTTTTCTCATTTCAAGGTTTGCAAATTTGCCAAAATTTAAGAGTTACATGTCTAAATAATAAATATTAAACAGATTTGTGTGATTTCTTCATTTGATTTTTAGCAGGAAACATACAAAAACATAGAACTTAAATGAATAATGAAAAAATAAATTAATTACTTAATTAAATTTGTTTCTTGCCCTTGCAGTTCAAAAATTATTAGCAAAAACGTGAGTGCAATTTTGGACAAATGGTGGCACTAACATGCAGTACCCTTTATATATGTGTATATATATATATATATATATATATATATATATATATATATATATATTTTTTTTTTTTTTTTTTTTTGTGAGTTTAATACTTTATCAGAAATATGATGACAATACACTGCAAAACAGCAGTAACTCTGAAATGAACTAAAATGAAAGAAGATCTGTTTGATCTAACATGCAGTGCTTTAGCTTTCTGAGCGATTCATGCATTCATGCTAACCCATCTACAGCTAGCAGGGGTGAGAATCAATTCAACACTCATGGCTTTTCAATTAAACTCACAAGCATTTTTTAAAATTCTGAACAAATCATAATGGAATTTGATTTTATTCCATTTAATATTTAAATTCTGTGCTTTTTTAAATAAGGGTTTGTGATGAAAATACAACTTCCAACAGTTCTCTATTAGGCTACTTTTTAAAACCATTTACAAAAGAGCTTAAGGTTTTAATAGCTTTGATCAGAAACACTAGAATATAGAAATCACTTTTACTGTTCTGTCTGATCACAATGCAAAAAAGCAATGCTCTTCCTCAGAAGATTCTTAAATCAAGATACAATGAGACACAAAATGACATGAGAAAAGAAGTCCTGTTTTCTTGAGAAACTGATCAAAATTACGTGAGTTTATGCTTTTAAACAAGAACAAATATCTGCAAATGGGCTCAGAAAAATCAACTTAATTCAAAGAAAAGTTTTCATTCCCCACTGACAGACATTTGTTCTTGTTTTAAGCATAAACTCACTGCATTTTGTTCAAATTCTCAGAAAACAAGGCATCATATTTTTATTTTGCATCTCAAGTAAATGGGCCATTCTGTGTCAACTCAATCAGAAGTCCCTGTCTCAAATGTTTTATTTTGTTTATATATTTTTTTTTTTTCTGGTGAAAGAAATACATAGATTGAAGAAGAAAGCCAAAATATTAAATGTCACGGATGTATATTTACTGAGTAATCCACTATTTTGTAGAGGAGGGTCAAAATGACAGAGATTGGTAGCTCTATTAGTAAAATTTTTGACTTAAGCTATCTTTGTTGCATTATATGCCAATGGTCACCATTGAAAAATGGGAAAAAGCCCTTTTCAAGTATTTTTTTCCTGCAAAGTTTGCATGCCTGTAACTCAAGAAATATTAAAGATATCTTAATGTCCTTATAAATTTTGGGTCTTAACAAATTGTTCTTTTTGGTATTAACATTTTTAAGACCCTGTATGATTCATATCCAGAGATATTGGGATTTTGATGGGATCCTTGAGTAATATGATGATACTTTTTTTAAGGAATGTCTGAAGAACAAATAATGCTGAAACTAGAAATGTATCTTGTTTCCCTTTATCAAGATAAGAAAACTTGACTAAAGACTACTTAAAAGGACAATTCACCCAAAAATCATCATTCATCATTCCATAATCACATTTACTCACATTCAGGTTGCTCCAAACCTGTATGACCATTTTTGTGGAAAACAAAAGAAGGTATTTTGAAAGATGTCCTGTGATCAGTGATCGCAATTCAGTCTGCATGTAGAATTTTAAATTGATTACTGACCAAAACAAAAGACTCACAAGTCATATTTCAAGAATGAATTCATATGAATCAGCAGGATTTGTAATGGATGCATCAAGATGATAAGTGCATCGCTACACCCCTAATAGCTAGAGATGTTTCATAAAACAGCAAGACGATTTTGGACTTTAGCAGCTAGTCTCAGCAGAAGAGCGGAAGGACAAAAGCAAATTATTTAGAAAAAAAGCAGATAGTGTAGTAAGAGTGCAGTCTAATGAAAACAGCTGTACCTTCTGGCCGAGGAATAAGCTTTTGGAGGAGAGAACAGTGAAGCCATCGGCTGCGTTGCCCGCTGTAGTGCTGCCGTCTGTACCGGCTTTAGCCATCGCAGCCCGTCTCTGCCACACCAACAACACAGCAGAGCAACCTCAGTTTATACTGCACAGCTAGTGATAATGTTACTGGATATGAGAACACAGAATGATGATAAATGGCTTCACTATGCTGACTATTAAGAGTTAAAAAACAACTTTGCACCAGACACTGCTTATAATATGTTAGGGTTAGTATAACATGTTAGTATAATGTATTAGAGTTAGTGTAACATGTTAGAGTTAGTATAACATGTTAGGGTTAGTATAACTTGTTAGTATAGTGTGTTAGGGTTAGTATAACATGTTAGAGTTAGTATAACACCTTAACACGTTAGTATGACGTGTTAAGGTTAGTAATATATGATAGAATTAGTATAACATGTTAGATGACGTGTTAAGGTTAGTATAAAGAGTTAGAGTTAGTATAACGTGTTAAGGTTAGTATGACATGTAAGAGTTATTATAACGTGTTAGAGTTAGTATGTTGTGTTAGGATTAGTGTAATGTGTTAGAGTTAGTATAACGTGTTAGGGTTAGTATGATGTGTTAGATTTAGTGTGACGTGTTAGGGTTAGTATAACATGTTAAGGTTAGTATGACATGTTAGAGTTAGTAAAGCACATTAAAGTTGGTATAAAGTGTTACAGTTAGTATAATGTGTTACAGTTAGTATAATGTGTTACAGTTAGTATAACGTGTTAGAGTTAGTATAAAGTGTTACAGTTAGTATAATGTGTTACAGTTAGTATAACGTGTTAGAGTTAGTATAAAGTGTTACAGTTAGTATAATGTGTTACAGTTAGTATAAAGTGTTACAGTTAGTATAATATGTTAGAGTTAGTATAATGTGTTAGAGTTAGTATGATATTTTAGAGTTAGTAAAGCATGTTAGAGTTAGTATAACGTGTTAGGGTTAGTATGATATTTTAGAATTAGTAAAGCGTGTTAGAGTTAGTTTAATGTTTTAGAGTTAGTATGAAGTGCTAGGGTTAGTATAACGTGTAAGAGTTAGTATAACATGTTAGGTTTTGTATAGCGTTTTAGAGTTAGTATAACGTGTAAGGGTTAGTATAATGTGTTAGGGTTAATATAACGTGTTAGGGTTAGTATGATATTTTAGAGTTAGTAAAGCGTGTTAGAGTTAGTATAATATTTTAGAGTTAGTATGAAGTGCTAGGGTTAGTATAACGTGTAAGAGTTAGTATAACATGTTAGGTTTTGTATAGTGTGTTAGAGTTAGTATAACGTGTAAGGGTTAGTATAATGTGTTACAGTTAGTATAATGTGTTAGAGTTAGTATAACGTGTTAGAGTTAGCATGATATTTTAGAGTTAGTAAAGCGTGTTAGAGTTAGTATAATATTTTAGAGTTAGTATGAAGTGCTAGGGTTAGTATAACGTGTAAGAGTTAGTATAACATGTTAGGTTTTGTATAGTGTGTTAGAGTTAGTATAACGTGTAAGGGTTAGTATAATGTGTTACAGTTAGTATAATGTGTTAGAGTTAGTATAACGTGTTAGAGTTAGCATGATATTTTAGAGTTAGTAAAGCGTGTTAGAGTTAGTATAATGTGTTGGAGTTAGTATAAAGTGTTAGGGTTTGTATAACGTGTTAGAGTTAGTATAACGTGTTAGGGCTAGTATGACATGTTAGAATTGGTATGACGTTATAGTTAGTATAACGTGTTAGGTGTAGTATAGTGTGTGGGTTGCAAAATTCCGGGAATTTTCAAGACTGGAAACTTCCCATGGGAATTAACGGGAATTAATTGGAATAAACTGGAAATCTGCAAAATTGCAGGAACTGGGAACTTAAATGTAGTTGAGAACAAAATCTTGCAGCATAATCTTGGTTAAAACAACCAGATTTAATGCAATTTCACGTTAATTTCTACTCTACACATTGCTCAATCGCACACAGCACACTGCTTACTGCAGGGCTATTGAGGCCACACCCCCTTCATGCACTGTGCTTATCTACCATTACATGCACAGATCATTTCTTAAATCCTGCACACAAAATATCAAAATGTCCATCTTGGTAAGTATTCATATAAATTACATGATTATTACAAAAAATTGTTTAAAACTTCCTTGTGCTGTGTGTAATATACTGTGCAACTAAATTAGGCTATACCATAGTAAAAACAAATACACTGACTGAACAAACATTTAGGTGAGATAATAATAAAACAAAAGTCTAAAAATGACCCTCCCCCACACACAGTCCCCTCTAGTCACCTAAGCATTTGAGCCCAAAGACTACATCTAAGTTTTAATATTCTAAATATATTTCATCTATGGGATTCACGTTTACCTAGTAAATACCAAAAAGTGTTTATACAGTAGCTAGACAGCTTATGAGGTATGTGCTATATAGCTCAAGCCGCGATGCTCCTTCTGCTAGCAAGTTTTCTGTTATCATACAGAAGTGCAGTACTGGTCAAAGGTTTGGATACATTACTATTTTTAATGTTTTTAAACATTGCATATCTTTTGCTCATGAAGCCTTCATTTATTTGATCAAAAATACTGAAAATAAACAGTAATATTGTGCAGTATTGCCGGTATTACAATTTAAAATAATGGTTTTCTGTTGTAATATACTTTAAAATATAATGCATTTCTGTGATGCAAAGCTGAATTTTGAACATCATTACTCCAGTCTTCAGTGTCACATGATTCTTCAGACATCATTTTAGTATGCTGATTTATTATCAATTTTGGAAACAGTTGTGCTGCTTAATATTTATTATTATTATTATTATCTGTGATTCTTTTTTTCAGGATTCTTTGATGAATAAAGAGTTAAAAAAAAAAACATTTATTTAAAATAGAAATCCTTTTTTAACAATACATTACCATTCAAAAGTTTGGGGTCAGTATCTTTTCTCTTTTTTTGAAATAAATTAATACTTTTATTCAACAAGGATGTGTTAAATTAATAAAAAAAAGTAGTATCAATGACTTATATTGTTAGAAAAGATTTCTATTTTGAATAAACTGTTCATAAGTTTTTATTCATCAATAAATCCTGAAAAAAGCATCACAGCTTCCCATGTCATTTTTAAAATTTGTATTAGTTTGCATGCATGTGAGCCTATGATTAAAAAAAGTGTTTATATTTATGTTTGTATATGATACAGTTTTATAAATTTCCCCAAATTTCCAATTAATTCCCATAAATTCCACAAAATTCCCATAAATTCCCATAAATTCCTGGTAAGTTTCAAACTTGGAATATTTCCAAAGTTCCCCAGACGAAGTTCCCATGGAAAGTTTACGGGAAAATTTCCGGAAATTTTCCGCCCCTTTGCAACCCTAAGTGTGTTAGAGTTAGTATAACGTTTAAGGGTTAGTATAATGTGCTAGAGTTAGTATAATGTGTTAGGGTTAGTATCACATGTTAGATTTAGTATGACGTGTTAGGGTTTGTATAACATGTTAGGGTTACATGTTCAATGAATACCTTTACTCTTGAGGACTTTTTGGTGGCCAGTTTCTTGACAGCTGCTTTGTTGGTCATCTTGGACTTCTTTGTTGGTGGTGGAGTGATGACGGCTTCAAGCTTTGCTTTGGATCCTCTCTTCTTAGACAGCAGCTCTGGATGGATGTTGGGTAAAACTCCTCCAGCAGCGATGGTGACGCCCCTCAGCAACTGCACCAGCGTTAAACAGAGACAGGGAACAAATCTTTGCACCCAAAAACACATCTGATCAAAATAAATATGATTTCATAGTCTTTCATTCCAGAAGCACTGATGCATTTGAGAGTTTGTGAGTTTCAGGAGCTTTTCTCCATGTGGAGAACGTCAGAGCCAGTCTGCAGGTTTTGGTCAGCTTGAGTTGAGAGATTTCACAGAAAATCATGTAGTGTATGATGGACACTGACTCTGACTTTTTTTTATTTATTTATTTTTTTGTAGCATTTACTGTTTTTTACAATTCTGAACTGAGATTCCATCCTGTCTGAGGTTTTCAAACATGTTTGATATTTTGAGCCCATTTTAGACATGTTTTTAATTTGTTGTGCTTATTCTAGCAATGAAACGCGTGTTTCTGTGTGAGTTTGTTGTGAAGGTCTGGTAGTGTGTGATCCTCAGTCATTTAGCGTATGATGCCCAGTTTTTCCTCTGTAATTATCAACAAATATGTCTGGTATACGATGCCTACGGTTTTAAAATCTGTTCAGATTTTAGAAGTTGTGTAGTAGTGTATTCCAGTCTTTTACTGATCAATTTCCAATAATACTACATTACATCAAAACACTTTGGCTTTACTGACTCCATCTTTCAGTAGTAATCTATGATTATGCATTGTTTCAGAAGATTTTATCCAGAACTTACTGATCAGCTGTTACTTCTGTGTGAAAATGTTACCTGATGAAGTTCCTCATCATTGGCGATGGCTAGTAAAATGTGTCTGGGTGTGATGCGGCCCTTCTTATTGTCTCTGGCTGCGTTGCCTGCCAGCTCCAGGATTTCAGCTGAAAGAACCGTGCATGAAGAGCTTCAAGGGGACAAAAGGAATTCTAATGAAGTGCATCTGTATAGATGTTACAGGTGCATCGTACCTGTCAGATATTCTAGTACTGCAGCCATGTAGACTGGAGCTCCAACACCAATCCTGTATTTGGGAAGCCCTCTTTTAATGTAGCGCAGCATCCGTCCCACAGGGAAGATCACGCCAGCCTTAGCAGACCTGGACGTCTTGGAGATCTTCTTCTTCCCTCCTCGACTGGACATGATGCTGTTCTGCTCTGACGAACAACACACAAAACATCATCAAGCTTCCCTGTCCTGTCCATATATTTCTTCATTCTGCATTATAATAAAGCATGCTGGCACAAAGAATAACTAATATTCAAGAATCAAACTACACATATTTTTGTGCAAATAAAAAGTTTATGTGCTATGATCACTTAAGAATTTGATATTCTATGAATGACATGAATATGAAGTCATTCTATATCAGATACAACAGTAGATATTCAGCAGTAAATGAAGCTCTTGATTAGTTCAAACACATTCACTTTCTTCAGATGACGGGACTGATTTGTGTCCCTGCAGCACAAAAGCAGTCATAAGTAGCACAGGTATATTTATAGCAATAGCCAAAAATACATTGTATGGGTCAAAATTATCCATTTTTCTTTTATGCCAAAAATCATTAGGATATTAAGTAAAGATCATGTTCCATGAAGATATTTTGTAAATTTCCTACCGTAAATATATCAAAGCTTAATTTTTGATTAGTAATATGTATAGCTAAGAACTTCATTTGGACAACTTTAAAGGAGATTTTCTCAATATTTAGATTTTTTTGCACCCTCAGATTCTAGATTTTCAAATAGTTGTATCTCAGCCAAATATTGTCCTGTCCTAACAAACCATACATCAATGGAAAGATTATTTATTCAGCTTTCAGGTGATGCATAAATCTCAATTTCAAAAAATTGACCCTTATGACTGGTTTTGAGTAAGCGAGATGCTGTCGCACATCAGCGCACAAATCATATGCACATTCTATCATATGTTATTCTGTAACGCATAGCTGAACAGTTTGTGCATTTAACAAGTAACAAACTAGTTAAAAGCAAAAACTGTTCAGATGCCATAAAATGCAACATTGTAACATTAACAATCATTAAAAACAAAACTGACGACACTCTAAATGAACATGAAATCAGAAATGACATCAGTGCGACTGTGATTCAGTAATAAAGCGCGTCTAATTCAGCGACGCGTTGTTTCGGCTTGTTTTATTCGTTATAATTCTCAGCTGCGGCGCGATGACAGCGGGAACTTCCTGATGTAGCGAAAGTGAGTCGCGGCCCGCAGACGCGTTTCACGCACCGCGTCCGCAAGCGCGCAGGAATCGCCTAAACGCGTGGAAAAGCGAAGCGCATTTGACGCGGATGGCTTACAGTAGAGAGCAGGGCGATGTGGCGTCGCGTTCAGTCCACCGCTGCTACAGACGAGCTCAAACAACGTCCCTAAAAAACCCACAATCCACAGCGCGACTAAGCGTCAGAGCTCCACATCGGTCAGCAGAGGCCGCTGCGACGCGTCTGACGCTCCGAGACGCGCGTCTGTCCGCTAGAGGGTGAAGTTTATAGAGTTATGTAAGAATGACATCTGCTGTAAAGAAAAAGTCTCTGCGTTTAAGAACATTTTGGATAAAAACTGTTGATACAATATGCATTATATTTCCAAGGCTCAGTTGTTCAAAAGAAATTTGATCAGATTTTGGCTATTAGATTGGATCAAATTTTGAAAAGGGATTGTTAAAATAAAATAAAATATAAAATAAACAAGCAAACAAACAAATAAATAAATTACCGACGAAAAAGTATTCTGAAAAGATATTTCCTGTATTTTCTGTATTTCCTTTCCTGTAGCTCAAATAGTAGAGCATGGCGCTAGCAACGCCAAGATCATGGGTTCGATTCCCAGGGAAAACAAGAGCTGATAAAATGTAAATAACTTGAACGCAATGTAAGTCGCTTTGGATAAAAGCGTCTGCTAAATGCATAAATGTTAATGTTAATATTAGATCAAGTAGCTAATCAGATATGAGTAGATTATAAATTGTAGTTTTTTTTTTTTTTAATTTTTTTTTTTTTTATTGCAGAAAAAAAGGAACATACAAATATATATATAAAATTTTTTTTTAAATTATATAAATAAAATAAAAAAATATATATATATAAATAAATAAAATAAAGACATAGCTCACATTCAATTTTAACAAATAAGGATATTACAAAGTACCAGGGGAATTGAAGAATGTATCATAGTATTTTAAACATTTCACAGACTTTTCATTTTTTAACAGTCTTATTGAAGAAATATAAAAGTCAAAGTCAGAACAAAACAAATTTAACATAGGAGATGAATTAAGAAATTTTTGTTTATGTATGTGAAATTTTGCTGATTATAAATTGTAGTCCGTTACTGTTTAGGCTACAGATTACATGAAGAAAACTGTAGTAACGTAATCTAAGTTACTCATTTTTGGTCACGTATTCTGACTACTTTTTAGATTAATTTTTATGTAACTTGTTTTAAATTTCCCATTAAATGTGTCATGTTCGGGGCCGGCTCTAGGCACCCAATCAGAACTAGGAAATTATTTATTTATTTATGTATTTGTGCAGTGATTAAAAGCAATCTGGAGCGGACTGTATTTTGGGAAGTTTATAGAATACCTAGCTGAAGATTGCCTATAAAACAACACCAGAAAACTGCAGCATTTTTCTTTTATTAGCTACATTCACGCGGAGCTTCGGTCTGTTGCAGAAAAGCAGAGGCTGACAACGAGCGAAAACGGGCAGAAATATTTGCGCTCTATATCGCAGGGAGTTGAATACATCAATATTACATGAGCATTTGAAATGATTTTCTAAAAACAAAACCCCGCTCATTCAATAACGTGCATTTGTTGCATGGACGGGGCAGGAACATAATATAAGCATTTAAAATGCATGTAGGCTGTAATATAATGTTGAAAGTTTACCCCTTTTGACTTGCTGTTAATCCTGAATGGAAGAATGGAAACTGAAAGTAAACAACACTGAAATAAGAGCTTGTGAGATGAAAGTTGCGTTTGTTACTATAGCAACAGTCGGCTAGACTGTAATGTAGCTTTCCCCTTCTATGACGTAAACGACCAACAATATCCAGTGATGCAAACTATTCGACTTCTTTTTTCTTTTCTTTTTTTTGTCAAATTCCTTCGTTTTGACGTGAAAGCAGGTCTGTCATTTACGTGATTCGTGTAATTCATAATTGATTGTGACGACAATAGCATTTCTTTTTAATTAATTTTTTTTTTTTTCGTTTATGTCCAACCTGCTTCAGCACACCTGGCCTGTGACTTCTGAAGTGATCCTAAAGACCTGGATTAGCTGGTTCAGGTGTGTTTGATTAGGGCTGGAGCTGAACTCTGTAGGACAACGGGTCCCCAGGAGCAGGGTTGAAGACATATAATTGCTTGAGAGGTGTTTTTCCCCCCAAATTCAGAACCATGGTTTGGAAATTTATTTACATGACATTGACATGACCTTCCTATATTGTGAATATAGTCAAAGATAAATGGTATGAAACACAGTAAGATTTTTAGAAAGGAAAAAATAAAAGAGAAAAAAGTAAAATAAATTATGAATGATTTACTTTTTAAACTGTAATCTGATTATGTGCATTATAAAATGTTATATTCTCTAATTACAAGTACTTGATTTTTGGAATCTGATTACATAATCTAGATTACATGTAATCAGTTGCTACACAACTCTGAAAATAATCTAGTCTTGCATTTGATCTGGATCACACCTTCAGTATGTGTTGTTTGAAATGTTTTATCAGCATACATTTAATCAAAAACAAAAACAAAACAAAACAAAAATCAGGATTATTCTGATCCCAGCAGAAGAATGGATTCAAGGTGGAAAAAATCAAATAGTGCAATATTTATCATGTAGTATAAACTAGATACCCTTAATATTTTCTACTTGATTTGTTTAACCATTACAGTGATAAAGTGGGGAATAAAAAAGATTTTGTATACGCATAAAATAATCCCCCAAACAGCTGTCAATTTCAAACAAAAATAATAGATTTTATTATTTTAATGGTCATTCTTGTATTAATTACAGTGACAATCATCAGAGATGCTCAGGCAAAACAAAGTGACACCTTTTACAAAACAATTACAAATGTTTAAAATAAAACCTGGCTAAAACATGATAATTACATTACTTTAAATGAGTCTACACCCCAAGATTACTGTAATAACCATGAGCCACTTCCAAAAGGTTGCTATAATTTATAGTAATATATAATATATATTTTCAGTATTTCTCAGAGGTCTGGTTTCAAGTATAATTCGTTTGAAGTAATGGTGCTTTATATAACATTATCTAGAGTAATAAGTGTTAATGATAAATCCCTTTTGACATTTGTACTAGCTACTGTATACAGGCCACCAGGGCACCATACAGACTTTGTCAAAGAATTTGCTGATTTTATATCTGAGTTAGTGCTGGCTGCAGATAAAATTTTAATTGTTTTAATATCCATGTAGATAATGAAAAAGATGCATTGGGATCAGCATTTATAGACATTCTGAACTCTACTGGGGTTAAACAACACGTGTCAGGACCTACCCATTGTTGAAATCATACTGTCACATGGAATTGATTTTAATGGCATTGAAATTCTGCAGCAGAGCGATGATATCTCAGATCATTATCTAGTCTCATGTATACTCCATATAGCTAAAGCTGCAGACGCAACTCCTTGACACCACAAAAGACTGCTTTGTAAATAATCTTCCTGATTTGTCTCAATTCCTCAGCATAACCAATAGCTCTGAAAAACTTGATGTAACAAAAACTATAAACTCTCTCTTTTCAAGCACTTTAGACATGTTGCTCCTTTACACTTAAAGAAGATTAAGGAAAACAGTCAGACACCATGGTATAACGTGCACACTCGCACCCCAAAAGAGAGCAGATCGGAAAATGAAACACAGCTGGAAGAAAACAAAACTAGAGGTATTTTGTATTGCATGGAGGGAAAGTACCTTCTCCTACAGAAAAGCCGTAAAAACTGTTAGATCTGCTTACTTCTGATTCATCTCTTTTAAAAGAAAACAAACAGAACCCCAGACATTTATTCAGTACAGTGGCTAAATGAACAAAAAATAAAGCATAAGCAGGTGCTGACATTTCCCAAAAGCCCAGCAGTAATGACTTTATGAACTTCTTTACTTCCAAGATCGGATATTATTAAAGATAAAATTCTAACCATGCAGCCATCAGCTGCAGTATCGCATCAGACAGTGCACTATAGATCCCCTGAGGAACAATTCCAATCATTCTCTGCTATAGGACAGGAAGAATAATGGCATCTATGCTAATATTAGTCAGTTTCATTCTTATTCTGAGTTCACCGTAGCCACCCAGATCCAGTCTGTATCCAGATTAAATGGTCACTGCAGCCCTGAATGTCAGCAGAGACCCTGACAGCTAGAGACAGATCCCCTGTGAAGACCTTGTCAACTAGACGGCCATCGGTACAGGACCACTGGAACCAGACGTGTCCTCTGCACAATCTGACTTGTGTTGCAGTCTGGAATTAAACCATGCCGTGCTGGTTTGGTCTGGCCAGAGGAGAACTGAAAAGCTGAACTTAACACTGTAAAGCTGGCTTTGACACAATCTGCATTATAAAAGCGCTATATAAATAAAGGTGACTTGACTTGATCAATTGTAAAGGACAGATGCACCAATTCAATGGCTGCCAGCAATGAAAGCAATAACGATGCTATAAAAAAAAAAAAAAAAAAAAAAATGATGCTATACAGTCAGACGACTGTAGAGAGGAATGAAATTTGTTACATGATTCACAATTATTGTCATTATTTCATGATCTCTAGTATTACAAAAGGCTTTATTTAGTCAATCGAAAAAGTTTTAAGGTTAATAAAGAAAGAAAATATCTGAAATCTAATTCATGGAAATACTGAATAATTACCCCCATTAACACATTAAATTTAACAATAATAGCACTAGTCATATATAAGCCTGTATAAGTCATAGAATATTTTTACCTTTCAGATGAATCTCTGGGATTCTGCTTTGTCTGTCATCAGTTTGGTTTGATCTGATTTGATTTATTAAACAAACAAACAAACAAACAAACATAAATAAATAAATAAATAGATAAATAACTTATTAAAGTTAAAAGGCCCGTGTTTTTACACTGCTTGAAATCACAGCAGAAATTTTCATAAGGGTCACTTTTATCTAATGTCTCAGCAGCTGAAACCCTTAAAATTAATGTACTAAATGTACAGCTAATGTAAGGCTCCAATAAAATGATCAGCTAATCATCACATCACGAATAAATCTCTCTGTGGGTAATTATTATTTCTATCATGTAACAAATATGTTAAGTAATTCTGACTTTCAGTATCTCCTCCGCTGCAATCATTTTTCAGGGTTTTGGTCAGCTGACCAGCGGTCGTCCAATCACAGACCAGCTGCTGACGCTGTGAACAGCTGCGGACGCGCGGAGAGGCTGTCAGATGCGCGGAGCTCCAGACACACATCACCATGGCCAGAGTGAGTCTCTTCACTTTATAACGCATTATTCTGATGCTTTCGGTTAGTTGTTTTGGTTTGTTCTGTATTTTTGATTGACCACATTGATGCTTCAGTGTGACGCGTTTGTAACAACATTAGTTACAGATGTATCGCGGGCGAGTTACATCATCGCTACAGTGTTATTCTGCACAACATTCTGGTTGTTTCGCTCTGAAACCGACTAAGCTTCTTATAAACATTTACGGAAGTTTACAAAGAAATCTCAGCTCAATGGTGCTGAAGGGACAGATTGATTCATTCTTTAGTTTAAAGCATAACTTTCACACTCGAAGTTTACTGTGTTTGTTGACATTTCAACGAGTGAAACTGCTGTTCATTTGATGAAAATAAACATCGGACAAATAATAATGTTCTTGAGAATAACTCATATGTAGTTAAACATCTAAAAGATAATTACGTAATTATAAATAAGATCATTAAAATAGAAGGAACAGTAATTTTCGGAACTGTTTCTGCATTATTAGCCTTTAAGTTTGTTTCTGTTCCAGTCAGAAATGTTGTTATTTTATAATATTGATGACTTTACCATTACTCTGTTATAATGTGAAAAGTAAAATGTGTAAGTGTGCACAAGCTTTTCAGTGGTCTTGTAAAAGTGCACAAACCAGTTCAGTTATAAAGGCTCTTATTATCGAACTTCATTAGTTGACAATTACAAGCATGATCATATGATCTTCTCTGTAAAAAGGAAAATACTGGAGGACTTTGGGATTCCTTGAAGAAAGCCGCTTTTGTCATTGGATCTGGGCTTTTCTTCCTGGTTGGGTTTAGGAACTCAGTGACCTGGTAAGCATGTTTCGTTTGCATCATTTCTGAATTTCATGTTAAAAAATAAAAGCACGTTTGACATGCTCTTTGTAATACTGCATCTAAGGGCTGCTCTGCTTCTTACTGACCATTAATTATTAATGATCTGTTTGTGTTTGCGCAGGCATTTGCAGAGGTTTTGGGGAGCATCTGGAGATTTCTGGCAAACACAATGGAGCAAATTTCACCATGCCTTGGGTGGAAATGAGGCCGCCTTGTTTTTTATCGGTTAGAGAAGTAGTAAACCTTGTTTTTAACCTTTATGTGGCCTCCCCTCTGGACATTGATCGTGAAATGCTCACGCATCTGTTGTTCTAGACTGAACTGATTGTCTCAGTCCAGACCTGCAATCAGGACTCAGATCAGCTACTTAAATAAAACCATTTTGGCACAAACCAGTGTATTCTGCAACAACAAACTTTTTTTTATTAGATGCATGAACACGACTTATAATCCTATCATTTTCCCCAAAATAAATTAAAAGTGTTTTATGCACCAATAGAAAATCAATAGAAATTTCTTTTCTTTTTGGTGTTTTACAGGGACCATGTTGGTGCCAACGCTCTCTTTTTGGTTTTTTAACACCCTCCTGATGGTGGTTGACACAACAGGAAAGCCAAACTTCATCACACGTTACAGGATTCAGCCTGACAAAAACAATCCGGTAGGTCCTTCACCAGCCCATCAGTCTGTATCATTACTGATTCAAATGGCACACGATTCATTCCACAGCACAGCGCAGTGTAAAGCTGTCACGATTGCCCTAGGTAAACTTAGAAAATATCCTCAATTACAATTTACCCATCTCGACTAACTGCTAAAATACCAGAAATGCCGTTCTTACATTTTTAGCCAATTTTGTACAACGGCTGCATGATATAGTATAGCAAAATAAAATCTTAATTAAAATTGGTTAGCGTGATTAGCAAATCACAAATACAGCATTTAATGAAATAAATATATGCGCTGCATGTTTCAGAGTGAAGCACGTGTTCATTTACACAGATTTAACATGCATTTGAAATGTGCAACATGTGGAAACTGTTTCACCAGATTTTAACAAGAACCTGTTGCTAACGAGAGAGAATCTTAAAGGGCTCTCTGCATTTTCCATCAAAATAAAATCTTGTTAATTTAAACATTTGAAAATGATCAAATTAAAGATGGAAATATTAATATTATAATCTCATGGTGTTGTACAATAAAATAAAATTATTTTTTATTAAATAGATTTCATAAGTGGAAAGTAGACACTAATTAAAATGTGTGAATTCATCAGTATGTTTCTAACCTCCCGCTGTGAGTTTGCAGCGAAGAGGATGAACTGGCTAAATAATAAAGAATAACTGATTGCATCTTTGGAATTAAATGTAATTTGGCAAGGATTAAATAAGGATTCGATCATGCAGTAAAGTATAACACCACCAGTTGCATTTATCCACATAAATACTATTACAGAGAAGATCCAAATTCAAATTTTACTCATGAGCTCTTACTAGGGAAGGGCATTGTATTTAATACTCACGTAATGCTCTGAAAATGAAAGACTTAACATTAATGAATCCTTTAATGATTTTAAGGCATTTATTATTAGACCAGTAAGTTCCCTTTCAGTCGGTCACATTCGACGTACGTCGGAACTGTATTTAATGAGCAGCAGGTGCGTCGGCACGGTTGGCAGTGTGCGACATGTTGCAAACACCTTGCCACTCCCTTCCCCCTCTCTCTTCGCCAGCAGTCAGTGGTGTGTGGTTCGAGGACGCCACCAGGCCTTCTCTCACACCCTCTGCCCCACCCTGGAACCAGGTAAGTGTTGTGCAGCTCACGCAGACTCCACTTCGGGCCGCCTCAGTGCCTCCCAATTTGAGTCCCTGTGTTCCACCTCGCTGCCCCACCCCGGGTACGTCTTTGGTTCCATTGGTCCCGCTGACACGGTGTTTGGGAGCCTGGCTAGCGCTCCCCAGCTCATCTCGCTGACTCATCCGCACCATCAGACTCGGCTATGCAATTCAGTTCGCCCGGCGTCCCCCCATGTTCAGGGGCATCCACTTCACCTCTGTGCGGAGCACCGATGCCCCTATCTTTTACTTAAGGAGATCGAAGTCCTCCTGGCGAAGGACGCGGTCGAGCCGGTCCCTCCAGCTGATATGAAGGCAGGGTTTTACAGCCCCTACTTCATTGTGCCCAAGAAAGGTGGTGGGTTACGGCCAATCTTGGACCTGCGAACCTTTCGATTGCATCCGTCCCCGAGATTGGTTTGCAGCGATCGACCTGAAGGACGCGTACTTTCATGTCTCGATTGTTCCCCTAGACAGGCCGTTCCTACAGTTTGCGTTCGAGGGTCGGGCATGTCAGTACAAGGTCCTACCCTTCGCGCTGTCCATGTCGCCTCGCGTCTTTATGAAAGTCACGGAGGCAGCCATTGTTCCACTCAGAGAACGCGGCGTTCGCATTCTCAACTATCTCGAAAACTGGCTGATACTGGCACAGTCTCGGGACCAGTTGTGCGATCACAGGGACATGGTGCTCCGTCACCTCAGCCTGTTGGGACTTCAGGTCAACTGGGAAAAGAGCAAACTCTCCCCTGTGCAGAGGATTGGTTTTCTCGGTAAGGAGTTAGACTCGGTCAACCAGACAGCGCGACTCACGTGTTGAACTGCCTGAATTCATTCAGAGGCAGAACAGTGGCCCCACTGAAACTTTTTCAAAGGCTCCTGGGGCATATGGCAGCCGCAGTAACGCCACTTGGGTTGCTTCTTATAAGGCCGCTTCAGCACTGGCTTCACGGCCGAGTCCCGAGATGGGCGTGGCAGAGCAGCACACACCGGGTGGCCATCACCCCGTACTGTCGCCAAACCTTCAGCCTGTGGTCAGACCCTTTGTTTCTACAGGCAGGAGTCCTCCTAGAACAAGTGTCCAGGAATGCTGTGGTATTCACAGATGCATCTGCCACGGGCTGGGGACCACATACAACGGGTATGCAGTGGGGCCTCAACTGCATTGGAAAATCAACTGCCTCGAGTTTCTAGCAGTACATCTTGCACTGGGCCACCTCAAAGGGCTGCTACATGGCAAGCATGTGCTGATCCGTACAGACAATACTGCGACCATTGCGTACATCAACCGCCAGGGTGGTCTACGCTCCCGCCGCACATGGCAACTCGCCCGCCATCTCCTCCTCTGGAGTCAGAAGCATCTGAGGTCGCTTCGGGCCATTCACATCCCTGGCGTGCTCAATCGTGCAGTCAACGACCTTTCACGATGGGCTGTGCTTCTGGGAGAGTGGCGACTCCATCCCCAGGTAGCCCAGCTGATTTGGGGTCTCTTCGGAGCCACACAGGTAGACCTGTTTGCCTCTCCGGACTCGACCCATTGCCAGCTGTTTTATTCCCTGACCGAGGGCACTCTCGGCACAGATGCACTGGCGCACAGCTGGCCCCAGGGCCTTCGCAAATATGCGTTTCCCCCAGTGAGCGTTCTTGCACAGACCCTGTGCAAAGTTAGGGAGGACGAGGAGCAGGTCCTGTTAGTTGCGCCATACTGGCCCAACCGGACTTGGTTCTCGGAACTTATGCTCCTCACGACAGCCCCTCCTTGGCCCATTCCTCTGAGGAAGGACCTGCTTTCTCAGAGACGGGGTACCCTTTGGCACTCGAGTCCAGACCTCTGGAAACTTCATGTCTGGTCCCTGGACGGGACGCGGAGGTTCTAGGTGACCTACCCCAATCAGTAGTAGACACCATCACTTCCGCTAGAGCCCCCTCTACAAGGCGCCTCTATGCTCTGAAGTAGAACCTGTTCGTTGATTGGTGTTCTTCCCACCGGGAAGACCCCCAAAGATATCCGGTCAGAGTCGTGCTTTCCTTCCTGCAAGAGGGGTTGGAGCGTAGGCTGTCTCCCTCCACCCTGAAGGTGTATGTTGCCGCAATTGCCGCACATCATGACGCAGTTGATGGTAAGTCTCTTGGTAAGCACTACCTGGTTGTCAGGTTCCTTAGAGGGGCGAGGAGGTTGAACCCTCCTCGTCCTACCTCGGTACCCTCTTGGGACCTGTCTCTGGTGCTCACGGCACTGCAGAGACCTCCCTTTGAACCCTTGCAGTCAGCGGAGTTGAAAATTCTGTCATGAAAGACAGTTCTCCTGACTGCATTGGCTTCCATCAAGAGGGTAGGGGACCTGCAGGCATTTTCGGTCGACGAATCATGCCTAGAATTCGGGCCAGCCAACTCTCACGTTGTCCTGAGACCTCGGCCTGGATATGTGCCCAAGGTTCCTACCACTCCCTTCAGGGACCAGGTAGCGAGCCTGCAAGCGCTGCCCTCGGAGGAGGCAGACCCAGCCCTAGCTTTTCTCTGTCCTGTCCACGCTCTGCGGCTGTACGTGGACAGAACTCAAAGCTTCAGGACCTCAGACCAGCTCTTTGTCTGTTACGGAAGCCAGCAGAAGGGAAAGGCTGTTTCGAAGCAGAGGTTAGCCCACTGGATAGTGGATGCCCACTGGATAGTGGATGCTATGGCGTACCAATCCCAAGACATGCCTTGCCCGTTCGGGTTGCGAGCACACTCAACTAGAGGTGTTGCTTCCTCCTGGGCGCTGGCTCAAGGCTCCTCGCTGACAGATATTTGTAGAGCTGGGGGCTGGGCGACATCTAACACGTTCGCTAGATTCTATAACCTTCGTGTAGAGCCGGTATCTTCCCGTGTACTCGTCACCAGTGGCCAGTAGCGCGAAGGACCCGTTCTAAGTGTCGGCTTGCAATGCCACTCCCGCCTGCTGGGCCGGATACGTGCGTCTTTTGCTCCAGTAGAGTTCCCTAGAAATGGCTAACCCTGTGAGTTCCTCCTAACCCATATGCGTATTCTTCCACAGTAAGCTACTCAGTTCGGATAGCCCGTGTCTTTCCCTCAACAGAGCCCGCTCTGTCGTCTCTGCTGGTGTTCTTTTCCCTCTAGAACTAGGCTGGAACCACCCCAGAGACTTCCATATGTTGTACTACCCTGTTGGCCAGTCCATATGTGTAACCGCCACATTTACCTTCCTACGGGCAGGATGTGGCCTCCGCAGCGTCCCCTTTTCTTCTAGGGCACGCTTTCCCAGCGTTATCCAATAGTCACACTGAGTGGGTCTTGCGGAACAGCAGTGACTGACTTTCTCTGCTTAGAGCCCTGACTCCCGTTCCAACAAGTTGTGGGCGGTCCAGGAGTCTCAAACAGAGCGCTGGAAGGGCCAGCGACAGTGGCGTATTGGTAGATATCCCCAATTCGTCGGTCAGTTCCGACATACGTCGAACGTGACTGACTAAAAGGGAACGTCTCGGTTACGTATGTAACCCTCGTTCCCTGAAGGAGGGAACGGAGACGTACGTCCCGTCGCCACAGTCGTTGTACCTCCGCTGTACGGCCGAGTCACTAGCTTGGCTCCTCAGCGGAAAAGCAAATATGCGATGCACCTGCTGCTCATTAAATACTCGCACTGTAGTGCAGAGCAGCTGTTGCAATTATCGCATGCCAATGTGCATTGGCTTGTTTTCTTACACTCAAAGTAGATTGGTCTCCCAAAGTGATCCCCAATTCGTTGGTCAGTTCCGATGTATGTCTCCATTCCCTCCTTCAGGGAACGAAGGTTACATACGTAACCGAGACATTTCATAATAACCTTGCCATTACACAGATTTCATAATCCTTTCTTCTTTTGGAATCACGGGCAGTAATGCAGACATCTTTTAATAGTGTCTGATTAAAACATGATAAAGATTAGATTATTATCTTGTTTTAAGCAACAGCCAACAATATTTTGATACATTTTTCAGAAAACAAGGCTTAATATCTTAAGTCACTTTGCTTCTCAAGTAAATGCATCTTGATGCAAGAATGTTTAGATATTTGTACTGGACAACAAGTAAGAAATTTTTTTTTGCAGTGTATTAATGAGTTTTTTTTCACTCAAAAATATTGATGCATTTTTTTCATGTATTAAGATAGTTTATAAAAACTATATAGGCAAATATTGCTGTTGATTACTATGTACGAGTGTGTAAGTTTTGTTTGTGTGAAATTGTTGACAGTGTGGGAAATCTGGCGAGATGTGTCACTGTATTACTGTACTATACTGTTATATTTATATTTTATTATTATACTAGCTGCCCATCCATTGACTGCTGTATGTCCCAGTGTCCTATCAAAGCAGTTTAGCTGAATGAAAATATTGCCCTGTAAAGTCATAACTGCTGCTTTTCCTGATAACTGTTAGTACTGATAATAATTTTAGCACACTTGACACACTAGACATGCATGAATTCAGATTACACAGCATATGTAATCTTAAAATGTCAGTCATAAATACTTGCATGTTTAGATGATATAGTGTATAATAACGTCTGTC
Source organism: Spinibarbus caldwelli (assembly GCA_039654775.1). Classification (NCBI taxonomy): domain Eukaryota; kingdom Metazoa; phylum Chordata; class Actinopteri; order Cypriniformes; family Cyprinidae; genus Spinibarbus; species Spinibarbus caldwelli. The sequence continues at coordinate 27,398,506 of CM077259.1, read as the reverse complement.
TGTAGCAAAGAAATGGAATGTTCTGTTTATGAGTTCAGAGTTCAGTGATGACACTTAAAGGTTTGATGAAATTAATCTATACAGTTGAACTTCTGGCGAGGTTTTGATGGGTCATGAATGGGTCAAGACTGTTTGGACAAGCAGCAGTTTACACTAGAGTAACCCAGGTGAACTTCAGCATGTAACTGGATTGTGCTTCTGAGTATGCATACCTCTCTGCTGTATAGCAGTTCATTAAATGAGTAGTAGGGGTGTGTGATAAGGACAAAAAAATTATATCGATATCTTCAGAAATGAACTTTTCCAATATGATTAAACTGATTTTTTGTTTATTCAAACCTAATTAAATATATGCATTCTCTTTTGTGTTGAATTCTTACATTTGATCAATAAATTCAATTCAAATAGTAAGATACCATAGGGCTGCTACCAGTCAAATAAAATCACTATCAATAAAATTTGTTTGCAATGCATCTGAAGTGGCAGGCATGAGTGCATTTAACCTGCAGTTACAAATGCATAATTAATCTTTTGATGTTTTAAAAACAAAAAGTTGAATACTGATATTTGAAATGATTTTGAAAAGAGAGAGAGAGGAAAATATAAATCCAAATATAAATTCATTTGAATAAATATGAATAAATATTTATTCTTTGTAAAATTAAAATAGCCAGTAGGTGGCAGCAAGTCACTGCATCAGTGAGTCATTGAATCATTCACTCAATCGATTCGTTAAAATGGCTGATTCATTTATTAAGGAAACAGCATGTGTTGCTCAGAGAGGCAAAACAGTTCAGCTGTGGCTTTGATTGGAACTATTTACATTGGTGAAATAGAGCAATAACAGGAACTGTTGTGTAAAATGTAAGGCACTCAATTAACTTATTGTTTATTGAACTGTTCCATAAATCAATATCACGTGTGCACTTTGTGTGATATTGATGAACTATATCAGATGATAGAAATATTAAAGACAAAGTCATATGGGGCATTTTTGTCCCCATATCTTGAATTTTGGGTGAATTCTAAATGTATTTTAATAAGGAAGCATGAACTCTAAATGTGCATCACAGTAGACTAACATACATCACCCGGTGTATGCGTGCACTCTCATGGGTGCATTTTTGTTTGGTTTTTGATGCATCTCGATAATAATATCATTAAAACAACAATTGCGACATTATTGCAGACGATATATATCATACACCCCTAATGAGTAATGCATCTGAATTCACAGTACTCATAAAACAGTAGGTGAAAATTAACCGGATGACCTACTATACTCTTAAAAATAAAGGTGCTTCACGATACCATAGAAGAACCTTTTTGTCTAAATAGGGGCTTTCGCATCGCGTAGTTCTAGGAACTAGCCAGCAGGGTAGTTCCTAGAGAACTAATTTCTCCCTCGGCCCGTTTTCCTGGTTGCGTTCGCACCGGCACCGTTCCTGGAACTAAAACCGTTCCTAGTTATTGCGGTGCTAACATGGCAAAAAGTGGGTAGTTCCACAATTAGTTTGGGTACTATGAAAAGGTTCCCGCGGTGCGAAAGGCCATAATGGTTCCATAAAGAACCTTTAAAATCTGAAGAACTTTTCTGTTTCACAAAAGGTTCTTTGTGGCGAATAAGGTTCTTCAGATTCTTCAGGATCTTCAGTTCTTCAGATAAAAAGGTAAGCAAGAGATGGCTCTTTAAAGAACCTTTGACTGAATGGTTCTTTGTGGAACCAAAAATGGTAGTTCTATGGCATCGCTTGAAGAACCTTTTGAAGCACCTTTATTTTTAAGAGTGTACTTGTGCTGAGGTACCGAAGTGCACATCTAGTATCTCAATAACCAAATGAACACAACAATGACAGCAGTGAGAAAACAGCAGTTCAGAAAGCATCTGATCATAGTGATGTTTGCACCCACTCTGGAGTCGGTGCACCATTCAAATCAAGTCAAGTTTCTTCAAAGCAGCTGCACATTATTAAACAGAAAGACCAGTGTCTGTTTCACAGAGTTCTCGATGGACTGAACGGAAGAATTGAACTGAAGAAGATTCACACCTACCCGTTACACAGTCACCATGCACCAATGGCTGAAGGGTTTTCCCAGCCGGAGTGAAGTTTTCCAGAAAGTTGTCCAGTGAAACAATGTTTATATTATAGGCTGTGGTAACAAATATAGTGAAAGTAACCATGTAGGCCATGCTATTATGTGCAAAAAATAAAAAAATAAAAATCACATTCCATTCTAACATTACAATCAAAACCAAAAACAATGCATTTTAAAGCAGATGTTAAATTCACTAAACTAAACATGAAAATAAATAAAAACAAAAGCATATATTAATTGCATTATATTTTGATTACCTCATAACAGTCTATTTTAAGAATGATATCATATGATAGTCTGTCATAAAAATACACTTACTTGTAGGTTTAAAATTCTACATATGCACATTTATTTTCCAGCTACTAATATTTAGCTAAATGAATCATATGCAGAAGGCTCATCCACTCCTGACAGCGGAATAGAAATATTTATATGAAATATATATATAAATATATATGACTTTCTAACATTTCTAACATTCATAACAGCTGAGTCCTTAGCCATCTTCAAGAATCGGCTAAAAACACATCTCTTCCATCTTTATTTGACCCTCAACCTCTAGCATTCTAACTTGTCCCTTTTAGACTTGCACTCTATTAATTTACTAACTGCTTGTTTTCTTAAAAAAAAAAAAACTAACACTAGCTTTTCTAATCTTTTTGTATTCTATCTATTTGCTTTCTTTTTATTTATTATAAAATTAACAAAATCAAAAAAGGCCTCTAACGGTAGCTTGCTCTATTATTTAAAAAAAAATTATTGCTACATGTACTGCGTTAAGCTAACTGAGACTTGTTATAGCACTTGCATATCATTGCTCTTTTGTTGATTTTGATTGCTTCCATTGTCCTCATTTGTAAGTCGCTTTGGATAAAAGCATCTGCTAAATGACTAAATGTAACATTTACTGATAATATACAGGTATAATATACCACCCAGCCCAGTTCATGTTGACAAGCTGTTTCAAACCACTGGAACAAACTTCATTTTGGCCAGGTTTTGTGTTCTAGATCACCCTCGAATCACAGTGGCAGGTTCTGCAATGGAAGCACCACTTGCATTTTACAGAAAATGTACAAATCTAGTAAAGTGCCTAGTGAAACCACACCTGTAATTGAAGTTCTGTTGTGAACTCTTTCCCATCAGGTGGATGTGGTGCGGCTGCGGCATGCGGTGAAGACAGTGCTCTTTAACCAGGTGTGTCTGTCAGGTCCTGTGGTGGTGCTCACCTATATGCTGATGAAGTGGAGAGGAGATCCGTGCGGCCTGGAGCTGCCCACCTTCCACTGGGTGCTGCTGGAGCTGGCCGTCTGCGGCCTGATGGAGGAGATATTCTTCTACTACACACATAGGTTAGCATTCAGAAAACACTTAAGCCAGGAATACACTATGTGATTTTTGCCACCGATTTACAGTCTGGAGGAGTTGACGCTAGTTGCTGAAAGTCAGAGCCAGTCTGCAGATTTGACAGATTCCATAGAAAATCAGTCACAGACTCCGTTTTTTTAACTTCAGACTTTGATTCCATCGATTCAGTCGGAGGATATCAAACATGTTTGATATTTTTAGACGATTTTAGAACATATTGTTTTCATTTGTCATGTGTCTCCTAGCAACAAGGTGAAAGTTTCTGTGTGAGTTTGTTGTGATTGGAACAACTTTAAAGTCTGGTAGTGTTTGATCCTCGGTCGTGTAGTGTATGATGGCCAGTTTTCCTTTGTCACTATTTACAAAGTCAGTAAGTGTATGATGCCTGGTGTTTTAAAAATCTGTTCTGATTTTAAAAGTCCTGTAGTGTAGTGGTTCTCTACTGGTTTGGCCTTGGGACCCACATTTTCCCATGGTCATCAAGCCGCGACCCACTTTTATATATATATATATATATATAAAAAAGTGTATATATATATATATATATATATATATATATATATATATATATATATATATATATATTATACAGACATTATATATATCAATCCGCTACCCACTTATATATATATATATATATATATATACACACACACATACATACATAATATATATATATATATATACATATATATATATATATATATATATCAATCCGCGACCCACTTATATATATATATATATATATTTATATATATATTATACAAACATTATATATATCAATCCGCGACCCACTTTATATATATATATATATATACACACACACATACATACATTATATATATATATATATATATATATATATTATACAAACATTATATGTGTATATATATATATATATATATATATATATATATATATATATATATAATTTGTTAAAAAATATAAAACAAAGCAAATTTATTTAACAAAAATTAAGTTAAGACTGTTGAGAATATTACTAATACTGAATAAACAGCCTATAAGGTAAGGCTATTAAATAGCAGTATCAAACTAGTTTTTGTTAATACAATTAAGTTGGTATGAGACACCACAGTCATTTAAGCATATACAAAATAACACAAAGTGGAAATAACATGATATTTTTGGGTTATGGAAACAACCGTTACCATGAATAACATGAACTGTTAATAACACGTGAAAACTGCTCCTGAATAGAATGAATATCATACCTTCATGCAAATCCTTCCCAGCTAACACACGCAGTACAGTGATGTGATTTATCGGTACTGTACTGTTATTTCACGCTTTGCATGCTTCTGGTTTTAGTGAAGTGATATACAGCGCATGCTATAGAAGAGTGCGCTCTACAAACACAGAATAACATCTGACAGGATAGTTCACTTTTCTGAGGTGAGAGACTTTTTATTTCATAGCAAGTTACGAAAATAACGATAGAATAATGACACTGACAATAAATCTGTCTACATCTCATCTGACCGCACCTACTGAATCTGGACAGCGCGTTTTTCTCAGGAATTATTACTGCATCTGACAGAAGTGTCAACAGCTTTCATGCACGTCTTTTAAAATAAAAGTCTCGCATCAGAAAAAACATTTAGAATTACGTTTTTTGTTGTTGATGTTGTTTCTTTGGCCGTACACTCCGCGACCCACCAGTTGAGAACCACTGCTGTAGTGTATTCCAGCCATTAGTTTCTGATGACATTCACCTAACACAGTGCTGCTGGTTCATCATGTCCAGCAGCTGAGGAATGCACATAAGTGATGTGCAGGTGCGACCAAAATAAAAAATGTGCTGGGCATCTGTTAATGCACAATCACAGCTTTAGGTCGACTAACTGTAATATTTCCATTAGAACTGAAAGCATAAATCTATTCTATATGCTGCCAGTTTCAGAGGAAACACAAAACTGTGACATTAAACTGTGATTAAAACTGGCAATGCATATGCTTATTTACTGGGAACCTGCCAAAATAAAAACAGGAATAACAGAAAATGTAAATATTAGCTTTGTATTTTTTAAGTGTATTATAAAATCATTTCAATTTTATTTAATACTCACTTTGTATTTAAAAATAAAGTGGTAGTAGTATTGTACTTTGTTATTTTGCTTATTATTTTATAAAAATAAATAAATAAAATGCAAAAATATTATTATTTCTATTATTATAGTTATAATCTCCAGGGGCCAGCTGCATAAAAGGTTTACACTGGTCTTACAAGTTAGTCATCTAATTTTTTCTTTAAGACTGGTCATTTTTTTTTTTTTTTTAAATTCAGTTACATAAAAGCATAGATTAAGTTAGATCCAAAAATAAGACTGATTACTTGTTGGCTAGCTGGTCAAAGTTGTACTTAAGACACTGTCTTAAGTTACAGGCTACGTTTATGCAACTATTGCACTTTATTATTTAGCTTATTTTATAAAAAATAAATAAAATGCAAAAATATTATTCTTACTATTATTATAGTTATGATCTCCAGGTGCCCTCATGAGAACCAGACTAAAAATCTTATGTGCATCCTTGACTATAGTGTTTCCAGTAGAAGATCACTATTTATAAAATCTGTTTAAGCCAGCAATTTCTGGTTTACTGCATGTCTTTTTTCACAAAATCTTCTCTAATTGGGCCTGTTTTCAGACAGAACACTTTGTAGACTGAAGTCATTAGAAAAGATAGAGTTAAGACTGATGGAAACCATTGTGGTTTCACTTTTTGTAAATTCAGAAGAAACAAAAACATTTACACTTACTCTTTAGCTTTTGTCAAATGTGTTAGATGGAGTATTGCTTTTGATGCTCAGCCTCAGTGGTTCACTCATTGCTCCTTTCAGACTTGTTCACCATCCGTCGCTCTATAAGAGCATCCATAAGATCCATCACGAGTGGACGGCTCCTGTTGGAGTGGTGGCGCTCTACGCTCATCCGGTGGAGCATGTGGTGAGATCCGTCGCCCTGTCAGAGATCCAGTCAGATGTGGGGTATCGTTTGAATTTTATCAATTCCAATTCCGATTCCGATTCTGCTTATCGATTCCAATTCTTATCGATTCCCAGTTTCAATTCCAATGTGGTTAAAAAAATGAAATCAAGCATTTAGATATCAAACATATTTATTCTCTCTTTTTGCAAAACATTTAATTGCTGCTGAATACCGTGACCAAAATTCAGCCGGCTACATAAAAACTGGTCTCGATTAAGAGCTGTTTGTGTGCAAAATAGAGCTGCACATTTTTATTTTTTATTTTTTTTTTAATTGAGGTTGTATTTCTCTCACAATTCTGAAGAAAAAATATTAGGAAACTAAACAAAATCTCATGGAATTTATGAATGGAATGATTCAATGACTCACTCAAGATTTACTAGTTTCATTACTGGATGAATCAGTGTTTTTGAATGAATCTCTTGAATGAATGATTCAAAGACAAATACATTTTTAACAGCCTCTTTTTGACACCTAAAAAAAGATGTACACACAGGAATTGATAGGTGGAATTGAAATTTTAATTTTACAACAAGTATCCGATTCCTGACCTTAAGTATCCGATTCTGGAAATGGAATTGATTTTCGATTCCCAACCCTATGTGAGACAGATGTGTGGTGATCTGTTGAAACCCTTCATGTCTTTCTGTCTGTACAGCTGTCGAACATGCTGCCGGCTCTGATGGGTCCGATTCTGATGGGCTCACATGTGGCCACCACCAGTCTATGGTTCACCATCGCTCTGCTGGTCACTACGGTCTCTCACTGCGGCTACCATCTGCCCCTGCTGCCCTCGCCCGAGTTCCACGACTACCACCATCTCAAGTAAGTCCAGGCCTCAATGTCAAGAGTTTCAACAAAGAAGCAATGCACCATGCAAAAGCGGGTTATAAAGTCAGAATAGCATGATATGAAGTTGCAATTGCATGTTATAAAGTCAAAATCGCATAATAAATTCGCAATTGCATTTTATAAAGTCAAAATTGCATGATATGAAGTTGAAATTGCATGTTATAAAATCAGAATCATATGATATAAAGTCGCAATTGTGAGTTATAAAGTCAGAATCACATGATGTCACAATTGTGAGTAATAAACTCAGAATCGCGTGTTAGTCACAGTTGCGTTTTATAAAGTCAGAATCTCATGATATAAAGTTGAGAGTTATAAACTCAGAATCGTATGATAAAGTCACAACTGTGAGTTATAAAGTCAAAATCGCGTGATACAAAGTTGCAGTTGCGAGTTATAAAGTTAGAATCACGATATGAAGTCGCAATTGCGAGTTATAGTCAAAATTGCACAATATAAAGTTGCAATTGCGAGTTATAGAATCGCATGATATGAAGTTGCAATTATGAGTTAGAGTCAAAATTGCATGATATAAAGTTGCAATTGCGTGTCAAAGTCAAAATTGCACGATATAAAGTTGCAATTGCGAGTTATAGAATTGCATGATATGAAGTCGCAATTGTGAGTTATAAAGTCAGAATTGCATGATAAAGTCGCAGTTGTGTTATGAAGTCAGAATCGCATGATATAAAGTCACAATTGCGAGCTATGAAGCCAGAATTGCGTGCTAAAGTCGCAGTTATGAGTTATAAAGTCAGAATCACATGATAAAGTTGCAGTTGTGAGTTATAAAGTCAGATTGTAAGTTGCAATTGTAAGAAAGTCTATGTCTCAAAAGTCTGAGAAAATAAGTCAGAATTATGAGAAAAAAAGTCACAATTGTATGAAATAAACTCGCAATTGCAAGAAAAAAGTCAGAATTGTGCACTATTATGCAATTGTGAGAAAAATATAATTGTGCAATAAAAAGTCACATTGCCTTTTAATATATTTTATTCAGTGGTGGAAACAGGCTTCCATACATATACATATACATTTACATATACATATCTGTTGCATAGATATATTCTCCTACGTCTCATCATTGTCCATTGTTTGGGCAATCTCTTGCCATGAATTATAACTCATATAGACATCTTTGTAATATTTTAGGCTAGAGTCGGCTCTTCTCACAATCTCAGAACCCTGCAGGCATCCATTGTGGTTATAGTTTGCATGTGTTTTGGTCTCTTCGGTTTTTTTCTCTGGCTATCTTGGGACATTGTTGCCATCTTGTGGACAAACTAATTACTGCAAAAAAAAAACAAAAAAAACAATGCGCATGAGTGACCTTACTGTTACAAAAATCATGTGATGCACATACAGTACGTGCATACTCTACTGGTGATGAAATCTACATATTGCGTAAAAAGCAAAGTATATTTGGGTTAAAAGTGATGGAGGCCAGGGGTATTTGTGACTTTTCTCTACTCTTTATCTCAAATTTATCTCACTTTTAATAATTTCCTCACATTTATCTGCTTCAGATGAAGGCTGCCTAATCTGTGTGAATTAAAGTCACATACAGAGAGTGCAGTTACAGCCTTCTCAACAGCAGGTGCAGGGTTTACATTTTTAATTTAAACTTTCCACATGCATTTTTGTTAATCAGTTCACTTGTTTAATTTTTTCTAAAACAGCAAACAATTTTAAAAAAATATTGAACAAATACATGATCGTAAATAAGTGACATTTGCTGATTCACATGACACCTCATCATAAATCAAATCATATCCCAATTAAACCTGTTTTATCTGTCCTTTAAATCTTGTATACATACAGAATTGTATAAAATTTCTACTCATTTACCTAACTGTTTGAAGGAGACCAGCTCCAAACCCTAACTAAACATCTGAACCAGCATATCAAGGTCATCAGGATTACTAAATAATGACAGCAGCCGTTCCGGAGCAGAGTTTGATCTCATAACTAAACTGAGCATTTCAGATCAGACTGACCAGTCATCATCCAGAACCAGGGAAGATCTGTCAACCTTGCTCTACATTCAACTCATGCAGTAACCTTTGTTCTCACGAGATAACAGCCCTTTGAACACTTCATAGGTCTCCATGCGATATCAATGAACATTGTGTAACAGAGTCTGATAGCAGGGTTTCCTCATAGGAAGCATTGCTTACCTGCCACATATTGTGTCTGATATCTCCTCTGATATCAGTCAAGAGTTATGAAAATTACGCGAGCACTTTCACAGCATTTCAGCAGTGGCTGCAGTGAAACGTGCAAATGATCCTGCAAATTCTGTCACCACCGTATCACACCGGTTTACAGTGCAGCCAGCTTATGACTCAGTAAATGGATCGCCTCTTCATTTGGATCTGCAAAACATTTATCAGCAATGCAAGATAGATGTTCCTCCAAACAACATGGGCTTTCTTTAACATTTGAATCACTGTTTTCTTGTCTATAACGGTCAAAAGAAAGAACAGAGCCTCTGCTTTTAAACAATAGCAACAAAAATCTTTGATTCTAGCTTCATGCATTATTTTAACATTTTATTTGGTAACGTTAGGCAGTTTTGATTTATATTAAATATTTACATATGCAGTCGCTCGTTTCTGCTTCTTCTTTGCCGTGTTTTGATGCAGAGATTCAGTACTCTTTCATAAGATGTGTAACAGCGCCTCCTACAGAATAACATTGAAAACACAGAAAGACAGAAAATTCCATCAATGGCAGGAAAGACGAGAGGTTTTTAAACTATTCCTGGGGCCTCATTTATTAAATGTTGCGCAGAAACCATCCTAAATTTGATCTTATGATCATTTCTCAAATATGCGTACGTTTGATTCATAGAGGCTGTACACTAACGACTGCACCTCTAAAGACCCCTCTGTCAAGCTCCTGAAGTTTGCAGATGACACCACACTGATCAGCCTCATCCAGGACGGTGATGAGTCTGCTTACAGACAGGAGGTTAAAGAGCTGGCTGTCTGGTGCAGTCTCAACAACCTGGACCTCAACACGCTCAAAACTGTGGAGATGATCGTGGACTTCAGGAGAAACCCCCCTGCTCTCCCCCCACTCACCATCATGAACAGCACTGTGACTGCAGTGGAGTCATTCAGGTTCCTGGGCACCACCATCTCCCAGAACCTGAAGTGGGACAATCACATAGACCCCATTGTGAAAAAGGCCCAGCAGAGGCTGTACTTCCTTCGCCAGCTGAGGAAGTTCAACCTGCCACAGGAGCTGCTGAATCAGTTCTACTCCGCCATCATTGAATCCGTCCTCTGCACTTCAATAACTGTCTGGTTCAGCTCAGCTACCAAATCTGACCTCAGAAGACTACGGAGGGTAGTCCGGACTGCTGAGCGAATCATTGGTACAACCCTCCCCACTCTCCAAGAACTGTACTAATCCAGAGTGAGCAAAAGGGCTGGCAAAATCACTCTGGACCCCTCACATCCAGCACACTCCCTCTTTGAACTGTTACCGTCTGGTCGACGCTACAGAGCTCTGAGCACCAGAACGACCAGACACAGGAACAGTTTCTTCCCTCAGGCAATCCATCTCATGAACACTTGACAATAAAGGCGGAACACACAACACTATTATAAATTATTTACTCAACACACATACTTATTTTTTCATTTCAGATTTGCACATATCAGACCTGTACACCATAATTGTCTATATTATATATTGTGTTTTTGCTATTTGTACATTGCCTATTTGTATATTTGTATATTATTCTTTTATTATCTGTGTCCTGTCCTGTTGCTGTCTTTCTGTTGCACTGTAGAGCTTCTGTCACAAAAACAAATTCCTCGTATGTGTAAGCATACCTGGCCAATAAAGCTCATTCTGATTCTGATTCTGATTCAGAATGAACGTACAAACAGAAAACGCGCGTACGCAAATAATCTTGAACTTGTGCGTAAGTTAACTGAATGGTTTCAGCTCTCTGCCTTGCAAACGTCTCCTAATTAATATCATTAACATATAAAAGATCACCAGTCATCATAATTTAGAACAGCGAGCTGCAAGAACAGCTTACATTTTCAAAAACCTGCAGTACTCCGACAATAAAAAGTGTGTACGTCTGCTCAGACCCTGATGTGACACTAAGCACTTTTCCACGTCAAAGACAGTTTTTACAAATATGAGCGCTGGCATGGATTTAAGTGTACGCACACTCTAAGATCAAACCATGCTTTATAAATGAGGCCCCTGGGCCCTGGAGACATCCAAAATGGTGAAGAGGCTCCAGAAAGAGTGTGGAAAAGCCTTGTTATTTCTGACTAAATAGAGCAGGTTGTTTGTTGAGCGCTGTCTAAATCCAGCCGTCTTCCTCTCCAGGTTCAATCAGTGCTACGGAGTGCTGGGAGTGCTGGACAGGCTTCACGGGACGGACGAGAAGTTTCGTAACTCTAAAGCCTGCGAGCGGCACACGGTCCTGCTGGGTTTGACCCCGCTGAGCGAGAGCATCCCTGACCATCCCAAGAAAGCTCAAGATTAACCGCATCGTGACTAATCCTTCACTGAACAGAACCAGTGTCTGTCTGTCTGTCTGTTAGAGGAGTATAACCACTACATAAACTGACCGTCAGCAGCAGGCCTAATGGATCTGGATTCACACACATTCCTGCATGTAATCTCTCAGTGTTCAGGTTGAGGTGGTTTTACTGGTGTTCCAGGATTAAAGCTCAATCTTCTGCACCAAGCTGAAAAAAGTGCACTTCCATAATGTACTTAAAGTGCTCTATTTTTGTACACACACTAATTTTGTATTTAATATACTAAAAATGATTCTTTAGTACTTCTTAAGATAAACTTAAGATCATCTAAGTGTACTCAGCTGTGTTATTTTGGGACACCATGAATATGTGAATAAAATGTGCTATGTGTTTAAAAAATGTATTTAGTTAGCACTTGTAGTACACTTGAACCCATCTTTCATACACTAGTACACTCAAGTGTAGTATAAGTGGTGACTAAATACATTTTTTTAAAAACAGAGATAGCACATTTTAGTTCATATTCATGGTGTCCCAAAATAGCACAGTTGAGTACACTTAGATGATCTTAAGTTTATTTTAAGAAGTACTAAAGAATCATTTTTAGTATATTAAGTATAAAATCAGTGCATGAAAATAGAGCACTTTAAGTACATTATGGAAGTGCACTTTTTTTCACCTGGGCAGTCACTGCTTCTGGACTCAAATCCTGCTGGATTCACTGAGATTAGCCGATGTCACGTAAAGAGACCCTGTTCATGAGATTATCAATTCCTGTCTACGGTCCTTTTTATTCTTCATCCTATGTGTCACTTCTCATATTGTGTCAGAATAGCATTGCACATTTATGTAGACGATGAAAATGATTTTAATACTTGTGATCAATGCTGTATTTTAACACTGAAATCTGGTAATGGATTTTGGAAATGAACATGTTCATGAACGTTGTACTTTTTCTGTCCCTGATGATTCCTGACATCAGTTTATCATCAGACTTCACTCATTAAAACTGATCTGCTGGACTGGGTGTGTTTGCATTATTAATAATTCTAATGCACTTCTCCAACTCATAAAATTATATATAAAAAAAATCTTATGCATCTGGAGTAAATATGCATCCGGAACAAGAGTACTACACTACATTTCATTAACTGATATAATGTTAATATTCCAACCTATCACACAAACACTAAACACCATCATGGTAACACACACAATACTATTCAACATTCATTTAACAACATTAGATGTAGGGTGGATTAGTGTAATGTGGGACGCCTAAGCTTCAGTGCATTTATCTCTTTTACAACATTAAAGTGAAAATGCTCGGTGTTGAATTCAAGCAGGGGTATCAAGTTATTGAAATCACTTGACTTTCTGGAAATTATGTCAGAAATGTGGCTATGAAAATCATCAAACAGGAAGTACCTCTTGTAAAGTTCACTGAAATGACAGTGACAGGATTTAGACAAAATTAATGTAAAGGATATATAAAACAATGTTCTAAATTATCAAATTATATTTGTGATGTATTTGTACATCAAAATTTGCAATAATATTGTTAAAATGTGTTAAGAATACTTTCTATTTGAAGTAATCTTTGTCGTCCCACCTTAGAAAAGGATGTTTTCAAAAGTGGGACAGCATGGTTTGACTAATGTGGGACAGTCAAATACACTATATTATTCAATTGATAAAATGTGCATTAAGAAAGTTACATATCATACATGTATTTTTGTTAATTTATGAGCATATAATTCAGCAATATTATTTGTTTTAAGATCCACATTCAAAATTTAGAGGACAATGTGATCCTGGACCGTGATGAGTCCATGACTGGCCAGAGCTGCTTATTTCTGTTATGAAGTGTTTTTACCATTACAATTTGCTTAACACAAGCTTTTGAAAAAAGAAGTTTAATATTAGAAGTTTACAGAAGTTCAATAACAGTTTTAAAGGCATTCCATGTTCCAAAATTTTCATATATTTTTTATTTATTTAATTATTTTGCTATCTTTATTAAGTTCAATTTTACATTTTTTGACTTTATTACATGGTTGTTATTGTTGCTGCCAGATATCTGACATTTTTAAAATAAATTATTTTAAAATAATATAAGATTTCTGTGTTATATAATTGTATTTAACATTCCATATATGAACATATACTAGTTTTTTAGACTTATGAAGACAGCAAACACACTGTAGGTCTACTAAATGAAGCAAGCAAACATGGGTATGCACATTTAACCATGAGTGTAAAGTTTACTTTGTAAAAATTTGACTATTTATAACCCAAAACATAGCATCCCAGATTTGAGCATGAGCTGTCCCACATTAGAAAATCCACAAATTCTTAAACGATTTGGCACAAGGAGCACTAAAATATGTGCCATTTCCCCTTTAATTACAATTTCTGAAAATTTTCTTCTGATTTAGATAGAGAACATCTTGGGGATTTCATAATGATATAACATTTTGATATATTGTTTTGGCTTCATATGGAAATATGATGCACAAGTCAAAATTTCATAAAGTGTCCCACATTACCCTAATCCACCCTAAGATAAAACTCTAACGTACACAACTAATAAGAAAAAAACTAAGAAACAGTTATTTCAACAGAAAAACATCAAATGTGAAGGGGCACACGGAATTCTTGGAGTGTCATTTTACATTTTTTTTTTTTTTTTACTGTAAATTATACATTACAAAGCGGATAGTTCCAGTCCTTGATTCTTATTGGTTGAGCCACATTCGAAGCTGTAAATTACTCTATAATCATACACCTTTATTTACATCTGTTGTTGTCCACTTTGTTGCAACCACAATCATTTCTGAGGAACTACATTGTTTGGCGGAAGAATAATGTTATCATCAGTATCATTACATTTTATTTGCTTTGTTTTATTTTGTGAAACCTTGCTACATATATGGAATAACCATTTTATAAAAGCAATAAGCCCCATGAAGCCGTGGTTTACAGTGAATTTATAACAGCTCCACTTCGTATCATTCCTAACAACGCTGTTATAAATTCACTGTAAATCACGGCTTCACGGGGCTTATTGCTTTAATACATTGTTCTTCCACTTCCACCAGAATTATTAGTTATTCACCATATATAGTACAGGAGTTTACTGTTATCCGATTAACAGTCTTTTACCATTAAAATCACAATCATTGTTATAGTGTAAGAAATCCATTACGGTGTATTATATGGTCCCAGACCTCTGTAAGACCCAAGAAACATTATCTTGAGCTTCCCTGGTGTTTGATTAAAATTAGAATAGAAACCAGACACTAATTTTTGTCAAATAATCGTGTTGACAGAGCAACATTTTCCATAACTTGTCCCAGTTTCATTAGTACTCCAAACTGGGTTTTTTTAGTCTAAAACTCCCAACACGTTCAGCGCACACGGTTTCAGTTTTTTTTTGTTTTTTTGTTTTTTTTTTTACACAGGAATTGACAGTCAGCAACACATACACACTGTTCATTAGAATTCATCTCGCTGTAGAAAAACACAAGAGGAGTGCAAAAGAGTTTTTAGCCTACAATCAATATTGACATTGAAAATGTAGTGAGATGGTGGGATTCATGTGAAATAAGCAAATCAAGGAGCCACTGATGATACCAGACTTACAGACAACACCCTGAGAGAAGCTACTGTCCAGCTGAGGGACGAGGACCATCTTCAGCAAACCCTCAGAGATCCTCATGATGGGTTTCATGGAGCCGGACTAACAAACCAACCCAAAGACGTACCATCCAGAGACTGACCCGTGTGTGATAACATCCTGAGACCACTGTAGCACGAGAGCTTCAGCCTGATTAGTGAGGATCATTGCTCCAGTGGACAGACACAAGCATCAGGAGAATGTAGAGCTTCAACCCTAATTAAACACACCTGACCCAGCTAACCAGTCCTTCAGGCTCATTTTATGGGGTGCATCTCCTAATAGCAGTGGTCACAAGTTCCTTCATTATGACATTGTTCAATAATTCAGTGTTTCCAGAAACCATATTTGCACACATATGTGGTTGGAACTGCATCTCTCTTCTGGACAGAAGCATATTTTCCTGTTACTGTGACATAAGGCACAGTAAGCCGCTAATGCTATACCATTCTTTCCATTTAAATATATAAATGTATCTACATATTTTAGTGTCAACAATCAGTAGCTTTTGAAGAGAGCACATTTGCATAAATCCACTAAAGAAACCCAGAGAATTACATGAGAGGGAACCTGCCCTGAATCAAACAAAGCAGAAAGACGACGGTGTTCAAATGACAGAGGTGCGACCATGTTAGTGCAGTTTTAGGAAACAGTTGCGACTAGTTAGTTAGTTTCTCTAATGATGCAGTAGTTAATCAGGGAGTTGCTCGTTGTACGGGACACAGGTCAGGGATCTCCAAACCTGCTCCTGTAGAGCTACTGTCCACCAGACTTCAGTTCCAGCAAAATATCAGTAATAGTATTTCCAGTTAAATATTAGTAATAATTAGATATTGCATGCAATTTGGTAGTCAAAGTGTTGCACATTTTTTTGGTGCAAAGATGAGCATGTGTATTTTGTACTATTTTTGCTACAGCTTTTTATCACTTAATTAGAAGAACCACAAATGAAATTATTAAATTATGTCAGATCTGTTACAGGGACTACTGAATACTGAACAGATATTTAGAATTTTATTTTAAAATACAGACTATTGAAAATCAAAATAAAGCTCTGTGAGCACTTGCGTTTTTACATATAAGTGTGTGTCATCAGGTAATGAGAAGTTCTACACACAGCTGAGGTCTTCATGCACACTTGAACACCGGCCAAATACAGAAAATACGTCATTTAAGTTGATAAAGTGCCTTAAATGCAAAGTTCATGTGTGGGTATTTGGACCTGTGCAAATGAGCAATCTGCTCTCTTTGGGTTAAGAAAGAGATGCTAAAGAAAAAAAGCTAATGAAACTGGAAATCTACAGGTAGCTCACCTGGTTCATAGAAAAGTTCAACAGCTGCTTTAAGGTTTTTGACCTTTTTAATTTTTTTTTTTTTTTCATTATTAAAGAAAAAAAAATACTACAAATTACAAATCACACTAATAGCAATTACATCTGCCTATAATTCAGTTGAAGTGTTATGATACAAGATTTCAAGTATTTTACAGTTCCCATTGTTCTTCTCTCAATAAGCCCAATATAATATGCATGTGTGTGATGGTACTAAAGTATTAACAGCTTTAATAAAGGCATACAGTTATTTATATGGCTTTATGAATGATTTTGTCTGCTCTCCGACCTCTGAAGATGCACCAGCGTTAACGGACGAGAGGCTTTTCCATACAGTTTAGTTGAATTAAAGGTTTTTAATTACATCAGTGATCACTGGATTTTCCTCAAGATTTGACCACAGCTACTCTGAATGAAGAAGCCTATCAAGGGAAAGCAGGAGAAGGGAACTGCTAAATGTGTGGCAAGTTAATACCAAATAAAATTCAAATCCAAATATTACCAGAGAGAGAGAGAGATGAACGGAAACCAAAACAACTGAAGACATCGAGCAAACAAACAGGTAGATGTTCATATGGCAGCCAAAATCCATAAATTAGATCAGTGACCGGAATATTGCTTATGATTCGAACGCAAAGTTCTCAGACGTATCACTTATAATCATCATCACAGTTTGTCTTTCTTCACATGATTCCAGTTGATACCCTGAGGTCAGTTTCCCTTTAGTCAGACCGTCCTGCTGTTTGCATGAAAAAAATCGAGAAGTGATACTAAAACAAACCCAAAATGACGCCGAGCTCAAGCGCAGACGCATTCAGGCCAGCATAAAAAAGATGAACACGTAAGGCAAATATATCTCTATAAACAATAAATGACACATACAGCCAGGTGGTGTAATGTCTCTTAATTTCTTGAATTCATATGTACACTAGGATTAACACTCTGCTAATGATTCCCATTGGGCTGGGGACAAACTCACACTAGATTTGGGAAATCTCCAGCGTTTCCTCGCAGGACGATGAGCCGAGGAATGATCCGTGAACACAACTGAGCGCAGGTTTAGCTGAAGCTAAAAGTCATTATCGCTGCTGCCTTCTGTAACAGATTGTGACACTTGGAGGAAATCGAGAGGATTTGGCAAGCGGGACTTTAGTGTCACAGTGATCTACTAGAAAAAGCGACGGCCTCCGAAAAACAAATAACGTAAAATCATCTCACTCAAACAACTGCAGATCTAGAGCATTCGCATGATTTTCTGAGTTAAGCGTTTGTCTCATCCAGTACCTACTCTAGTCAAGAGCAACCTTACCCTTCAAAGAAATCCTCACGCTCTACAAGAAAAAAAGAAAAAGAAAAGATCGGGGGGGAATCACGCGTCGTTTGGCCGAATAAAACGGTGACTGAGGATATAAAACAGAAAGATTCAACAAAAGCCTTTTTGTACCCCAACGACACAAGAGGAATAAAACTTAAAAGTCTTTAATAAAACAAAGAATGGAAGAATTTGTCATGCCCTCTGCTGTCCGTTTCTGACGCACAGATGCTGTGAACGAGGAGGAGGAGGTGGAAGAGCCTTGATTTGACGATCGTGAGCCGTGGGTCAGATGCTCATTTGGGCGCAGCTGCTCGCTGGCTGGGGTTTTTGGCATCATCTCTGAAGGGAGCGGAGCCTGATGCGGCCTGTGTTTGGGTTCGGCTCGACGGCTGGGAAGGATGACGACGACGGCCATCGCCGCTGGAAGGGTGTCTCTTACGCCCGCCATCCTCCATTGGGGGCTAAAGGGCAGAAATAACGCAGCTTTAACGACAAACATCTTGAAATACAGTAGGGATATGCCGGTATCAAATTTTCATGTTGCAATTAATTGCTAATGCTTTTAATTACAGGATTGAAATTTAGTTGCAAAAAAAGTTGTCATAATACAGTATAACAGGTTTAATAACTTTTTTCTTATAACAAAAATAACTGAACATTTAAATACAATAAAGCAATACACAAAAAAATTTATAAAGTTTTACACAGATTAAAGTGCAAAAGAATTGTAAAGACCACTAGGTATCACTTCACAATAAGATCTCATTAGTTAACCTTAGTTAAAGCATTAACATTAACAATAGCTACATTTGCTACAGAAGTTATTAATCTTTGTAAAAAAAAAAAAATAAAAAAAATACAACTCTTAATCATGTTAGCTCAGGTTGGTTAAATAACACAGTTGGAACTTTTGATTCTAACGTGTTATTAAATATCGAAATTACCTAAGATTAATGAATGTTTAGAAGAATTTTTCATTGGGAGTTTGTTAACTAATGAATTAACTAATGAAGCCCTAATGTAAAGTGTGACCAACAATAAAGAATCAAAATAAAGTCTAAATATTTAAGTATTTGGTGCTGTGATGAACACCATAGCGAATACACAAATCTGAATGGCTGTTTAAATAATTTAAATACGTTTCAGAAACAGAACAGTGCTTTGTTTAAGGGTTTTCCAGGGTAACGGCTGCATTTTTACTGTTCAGCGCCCTCTGCTGTCAGAGAATGAATTGCACTTTCCAGAGCATCTCTCGCGCGTTCCGCCATGCTTGTTTACATCAGAGTGCAGTGGTGTTGTTCATGGTGACCAGCTGATGGGGAAAAAGTATTCTTAAAATGCATTCAAAATTCGGAATAATTTGTAATAAATAATTATTCTCGGTATTTTGAAGTGCCCACGATAACAATATCGTGCATATTCATTATCGTGATATATCACATTACCGAATACCGGCACATGTCTAAAATACAGACAAGAAACACCAATCACAACCCATTTCACGTCTGGAGTGTGTTGTGCTTCCAAACTGGCTCTGCCGGAAACAGCAGCTTGGCATGGTTTGTTTTTACAGGATTTGTTGTGTCAGCCAATTTAACAGTGCGTTATTGCAACAGCACAAACATGCATTATGAAAGATTCAGATTTGATTACATTTTTTTGCCACATCAGCTTTATAGGCTATTTCATGGCAAACAAAGATTATACATTTAAAAAAAACAATACATTAGTACACAATCCAAAATAAAAAAGCAATTATAAAACAAAGTGTACATAAAATTCTATAAAAGATTCTTTAAATTTACTTTTGAAAGAAATTGTAAAAGTTTTCCTGGGTCCATCTTATATATATCCTGATAATAACCTTCGTCTCATGACATTAAATATTGGGCAGACCAAAAGCACATGCTTCACCGTCAAGTGAGTCCCACAATACTGACATTTTGGTGCTTCTTCAACAATCAATAAATGTCCATGAGTTAATCTAGTATGCACATTATGAAAGAAGCCTTGTTGATTTCAAGCTTGAGAATAGGGCTGCAAAACGATTAGTCACAATTAATCGATTCAAAATAAGTTTATGTTTACATACTATATGTGTGTGTACTGTGTACAGGTGCATCTCAAAAAAATTGAATATCGTGAAAAACATTTTTTTGTAACATTTCAAAAAGTGAAACTTTCATATATATTTTAGATTCATTACACGTAAAGTAAAACATTTCAAAAGTTTTTTTTTTTTTTTTTTTAAATTTTGATGATTAGAGCTTACAGCTCATGAAAGTAAAAAAAAATCCAGTATCTCAAAATATTAGAATATTTTCTAAGATCACTCAAAAAAAAGATTTGCAAAACAGAAAAGTTCAGGTTCTTTGAAGTATGTTCATTTATGCACTCAATACTTGGTCTTGAGTACTGGTCATTTATGCACTCAGTACTTGGCACCTTTAGCACAAACTCCAGCATCAGTGATGTGTGGCATGGAAGCGATCAGCCTGTGGCACTGCTGAGGCACTATTGAGCCTTCAGCTCATCTGTATTGTTGGATCGACTGTTTCTTATCTTTCTCTTGAAAATATCCCATAGATTCCATATGGGGTTCAGGTCAGGCATGTTGGCTGGCCAATCAAGCACAGTAATATCATGGCTTGTCAAGCTTGTCAGCAGATGGAAGCATAAAGAGCTCCAAAATCTCCTGATAGACGGCTGCATTGACTTCGGACTTGATAAAACACAGTGGACCAACACCAGCAGACATCACAGCACCCCAAATCATCACTGACTTCAGAAACTTCACACTGGACTTCAAGCAGCTTGGATTCTGTGCCTCTCCAGTCTTCCTCCAGACTCCAGACCTTGATTTCCAAATGAAATGCAAAATTGACTTATCTGAAAAGAGGACTTTGGAGCACTGAGCAACAGTCCAGTTCTTTTTCTCCTTAGCCCAGGTAAGATGCTTCTGACGTTGTTTCTGTTTCAGAAGTGGCTTGGTAGCCCTTTTCCTGAAGACGTCTGAGCGTGGAGACTCTTGGTGCACTGAATCCAGCTTCAGTCCACTCCTTGTGAAGCTCTCCCAAGTGTTTGAATCGGCTTTGGTTGACAGTATTCTCAAGCTTGCGGTCATCCCTGTTGCTTGTGCACCTTTTCCTACCCAATTTCTTTCTTCCAGTCAACTTTGTATTTAATATGCTTTGATACAGCACTCTGTGAACAGCCACTATTTTCTGTAATGACCTTCTGTGACTTAACCTCTTTGTGGAGGGTGTCAATTAGGGATGTGCGATTAATCGAAATTGTCATAAAATCACGATTTGAGCTTGCGCGATTTCTAAATCGCTTTATAGCACGATTTTATAGCATCCTCGACCTCCCGCAGAATGCTATCCGAACCAATCAGAATGTAGCGCCCAAATAGAGCGCCTGAACAGAACAGACCGGACATACAGACAGACGTAATGCCATACTCCGTCTGTGGTGCGTATGCAGTGTGTAATTTTTCCATGCCCATGCAGTTTAAAGTGTTCACACTGTACACTGTAGCGGTCCGGCAGTGCGCTCCAGGAGCGGTGCGTCTGCAGCAGTGCAAAGATAGTTTCCGCACAGAGTCTATTTTTGCTGTGCTGCACACTCTGAATTAAAGTGACAGCGCATTGTTCGCGGTAAAAATGAACATGGTTTGACATGGAAATGTAGTAATTACACCATAAATGCATATAATTAAAGACTACTGTTTCACAGTCAACACATGGCTTTTTGGCTATATTTAAAACAAGCAAAAGTGCACTTTTAGATAAACAAGGCAATAATAGATGGCACTTGTGGAGGTAGGAAAACAATGTTAGCCTATATTTATGGAGTTTAAACGTGAATATGTCTATGAAAGATTGTATTACTGTACTGTGATAAAAGAGAATTACAATGCTGAAAAGCATTTTCAGTAACGTTTGCATGTGAAATCAAAATAATGGATAAATGTTGTGTGTGTGATAAACAGCCGTAATATTTGCCATATGTCTGTTCTAGAGACATTTTGTTACACCTTTAGTGATTATTTTGCCTTCTGTCTGCTCTAGAGACACGTTACAGCTTTTTGATAAAGCTGTAATTGGTTTTCTTTTGGAAATGTTTCAAATTCACACTGAATGCATTTATGACTGTAAAGCATATCTGTGTGTGTCAAAATCGTGATTAAAATCGAAATCGCAAAATTGATTTTTTTTTTTTTTGTCCATATCGCACAGCCCTAGTGTCAATGACTGTCTTTTGGACCATTGCCAAGTCAGCAGTCTTCCCCATTATTGTGGTTTCAAAGAACAAGAGATATCCGGAATTTATACTGTAGGGATGGTCATTTGATGGAGCTCAAATATAAATATTCTAATATTTTGTGATACTGGATTTTGACTTTCAAGAGCTGTAAGCTCTAATCATCAAAATTAAAACAAAAAAAAAACTTCTTCTGAAATGTTTTACTTTACATGTAATGAATCTAAAATATATCTGAAAGTTTCACTTTTTGAAATAAGTTAGGGAAAAAGTTTTTTTTTTGCAATATTCTAATTTTTTGAGATGCACCTGTATATTTATGTACATATATAAATACACATATACATGTATATATTACAGAAAAATGTTATATTTATATGTAAAATATTTATATTTATATATAATATGCAACCCTGGACCACAAAACCAGTCATAAGGGTAGATTTTTTGAAATTGAGATTTATATCATCTGAAAGCTGAATAAATAAGTTTTCCATTGATGTATGGTTTGTTAGGATAGGACAATATTTGGCCGAGATACTATTTGAAAATCTGGAATCTGAGGGTGCAAAAAAAAAAAAAAAAAAATATTGAGAAAATCGCCTTTAATTAAAGATCTTAGTAGGGGTGTCAACGTTAACGCATGCGATTAATCAAAATTTTTTAACGCGTTATTATTTTTTTAACGCAAATTAATCTTGTGATAATGCTTGACCCCAACTTCTTCCCGTCATCGCAGCGCGGAAGGTTATCTATTATTGTGTGATGAGGGTACAGTGAACCAGTGTTTCCAGGGTAACGGCACAAGTGGGCTATTTTGAAAATACAGTCGCGGGAAAAATTACAGAGCCGCGGGTTACGTTTTTTTTTGGGCTATTTTTATAATGTACCGCGGACGCCCAAAGTGTATATAGACAAATGAAAATTAAAACAGATCCTTTTACTAATGTGTATTATACTTGGAATGTTTACCTGGCAACTTAAGAACAGAGAGGCGGTTGTAAACATCACAAACAACATGAGTTTCAGCAGAGCACACGTTAAGGCTTTTACACAGCAGAAATAAACATGACAACAGCCACTATAGATTAAACAAGATAATAAACACACGATTACGATAGGATATGGTTTGTATGTGATTTTCTTGAGATGAATGTGTACATCTGAAATGCTAATTTGTGTAGCGATATAAAAGGCTATAAAGAGCATATTTTAACAACAGTAAACGACCAAATTCCACGTGATCGCAAAAGGAAGTTATTACAAACACTCGATGGTGGTTTGAAGTGAGTTCTGAGTAAAAGTGTACTATTAATCTCATAAATTGTCTAATGAAGCATGATGCTAATGTTAGCTCTAATGCACCTGCAGAACAGGTCCAATTCTTCTTCAGAATGCATTTTGTCATAATTCTTCACGTAAGGTCGCAAGAAAATGTTTTGTTGTATTTATTTAGAAATACTTTTGATAATAGTTGGGTAAATGTAAACTGGGATTGAAGCCATGTGGTTTGGTAAACGTTTTATTGCCAGTATAAAGACTGATAATGGCTGAATAAAAACAAAAGATAAAAGAATAATAAGGATTATGTCTCATACCTGGCGGAAGTGTGAAAGGTTCTGTTTCCTTAAACTAGTTTGGCATGCATTTCATTTCAACACAATTTACAGGTAAAAAAAATTTTAAATGTGCGATTAATCATGATTAATCACAGTCCATGACTGTGATTAACGTGATTAAATTTTTTAATCGATTGACAGCACTAGATCTTAGCAATGCATATTACTAATCAAAAATTAAGTTTTGATATATTTATGGTAGAAATTTACAAACTCTCTTCATGGGGCATGATCTTTACTTAATATCCTAATGATTTTTGGCATAAAAGAAAAATTTATCATTTTGACCCATACAATGTATTTTTGGCTATTGCTATAAATTTAAAAAAATCTAAAATTAAATAAATATATGCACAGTATCAGTAGTAAATTCTCCTCAATCTCTGCAAGTGCTGCGAGTTTAAGTCAAATCTGAAAAAGCAACACGTTCAAAACATGCTCTCAAAAGAACATTTAATAACGTGGTTTTACTCCACAGCATCAGTCGAGTGTTTGAAATAACTTCATTTTCTGACCTGGTGTGGCTTCTTATCACAGAATATATTCTATACTGTAATAAAGGCTGTGTCGATTAGCACTGGACTATAAATGTACTTTTTTATTACAAAAATACCCAAGATAAGTTCAAGCCTTTCTATTTCTTTTTTCAGTCAGTCACAGAGAGAGCTAGTTAACTTTTCCCATATTAGGGATTTCCTGGAACGTCATAAGTTCTACTATATCTGTGATGCATATTTGGAGTTTCTGTGTGAGGGCGCCCTCCGGCGTTCAGTATGAATTAAACAGACATTATATGTGTTTAGCGCTCAGTAATGTGCGCTCAGTCCTATTTTTGGCATAAACGGGAAAAATAAGTATCTCTAAAGAAATTTTAAGTAAACATATGATAATCCATAATTTCTCCAGTGTATAGAAGTGTACAGGAGAGGTTTCCCCCCCACTGTGGATGCATACAAAGCTCATATTTCATATTAAAGACATGGACTGTTTTTGATTTTACATACCTCCTGACAGAAATTAAGAAATTACTGTCAAAGATTTTGCATGTTAACATGTAGCCCTGCAGTTGTTTGTAAAACAATATTTTTCTGTAAAATCAAATTATTTCTTATCTTATTTTTTTCTAATTTTCTTATTTTTCTAATCATTACATTTTTATTTAATTTGGGGAAAAAAAAAAAAAAAAAAAAAAATCACATTTTAAAATCGCAATTTTAACCAGAAAAATCAAGATTAGATTTTTTTCCTCAAATCGTGCAGCCCTACTTGAGAACGGCAAATGAAATAAGAAATGCACTTGCACTCACATCCACCCTGAAGTCCTCCAGACGCTTAAACTTGCTTAAATACTCCTGAAGCTTGGGGTCAATCTCCATGTTCTTTGTTTTAGAGTATTTCAGAAAGGCCCAGAACTTCTCAAGTCCATACAGCTGGCCTGTCAGGGTAAATAAAGGAAACATGAACTCCAATAACTTGACTAAATCTAATGTATTTCAGGTGCATCTGCTGGCAGAGACAAACCTGCTTCATAGTCTTTAATGGTCTCCTCTTGAAAATCTTTAAATATGTCCGGCCTGAACTTCCTCTCAAGTCCATAGCTGTAAAACCTGAAGAGACACTCCAGACCATACCTGAGAAACACGAGACAGCGCCGTCAGTTCGTAACACTAGGACTCCATAACTTATTAAAAACAAAAGACCACATTAAAAATGCAAATCATGCGGACTATAACTGAGGAATAAAAAATTATTCCAGCTTTTGATTATAAAAACAAAAATCAAAGTGTTTGACTACAGCACAAAGTTGTGATCAAATTTATTTTTTATAACTGCTCCTCGTAAATAGGAATTGAATCTGTCTGAAAACAGTAGGTAAGATCAGTAAACTTAAGACATGACAAAAGTCAAAAAAGTCTTTCAGGCTTCAGTGTGTAAAATAGTTTAAATCCTCAATAGGAAACAACTAAAACGAGATACTCCAGTTTTAAGAAAAAATACATTAATGTAGAAAAACAAATATTAGAAAAAAATAAAGCTGTAAAAAGTTTGAGACTTTTGTCTACTACTATAGGCTCAGTGCTAAATATCTACAGATAACCAAATTACAAGCAATAACAAAATAAATACAACAGAACAAAGACACAAATACAATAAACAATGCTTTTCAGGTTTTTTAGCTCAGTCTACAATAAATTTTCAGGTACAGAAATGTAGTAATCAAATGTAAAATAACTGCATAGTCTTCACTGTATAAATTAAATACAGATTAATCATTATTGATGTTACAAAGGTTATTTAGTCAGGAGCAGAGAGCACTACTTGTATTTTTCTTTGATACCATTAGGTTCATTATTAGTCTGCTTTCACTTTAAGAATGAAAGCATGGATCCAATATACTGATACACATGCGTTTTCTTTTTCAACCGTATACATTATAAGACACATGCCTAACAGACAGATTACCACCTGTCAACACTGAAATTATATTGTTATTCTACAGAAAAAACTGAGGCTTTCAAAAACCTTTAAGACAGTCAATAAACCAGATTGTTTTCACACCTGTAGCCTTCCTTTCCGTCCTCCACCACCAGCTGTCTGAATTCCTCGTACATCTTTCTGTTGAAGTGATCTCGCAAGAAGAAAGACCAGAAGCGGAAGAGCGTGTTCATCTCCTGGGACTGGCCGATGCCGAGCCGTTTGCGCTCTGCAGGAGTGACAGAGAGGAGTGAGCGTGAGGAGTTTGAGGAGGAGACACTCCAGCTGAGGAGCGTAACTCACCGTTGAGGCAGCGCCGCCGGTACTTGTGGTAAACGTGCTGCGTGAATCCGTTCTCCTTCAGTAACTCGTGCGATGGGTGCTGGAACTTGGGGAGAGACTGAGGAGTGCAGCCGTAATTTCCCATCGCTGTGGTGCCTTCAGACGGACTCGCATTCGAGCTGCAGAGAAAAGACAAAACAATCTGTGATCAACATAGGTTTGAAGGGGGGGAAAAATACATGTAGGAGTCAGCTATCTATTAGCATTTTTATTATTCTTCTTTTATTATACTATCACTGTAGAATTAACACAGATGTGAAAATGCACTGAATCTGAACTTAAACGTATGTAGTGCATGAACGCTTTGGAATACAGATCTAAGGTTGGTCACTTTTTAAAGAGGATGATTGGCCAATTATTGCTAAATGTTGCTGAAAATTGAAGTGTTAAAAAGTTACCCAACTTTAAGGTTACTGTAAAGAAAATATACTTTGTAAAATATTTTTATTAAAAAAAAATTAGTAAAAGTAGTTTGGAATCTAAAATTGCTATAAGCCATATGTTTAACTAAGCTATGTTCCAAATTTAAAGTTGATTTCACAAAAACTGTGAGGTTCCTGTGAGATTAAGCGTTATACCAAAAATAGCCACCTGGTGACACGAAAAACTCCAATGAATTTTTTTAAATTGCATTTTCATGTAACAAATGTATACATTTCTGCCACAATATTACTTCTATCACAAAATAACCACCAAATAGGCCTATGGAAATCTTGAGACGCAGACCTTTCTACCAACATGTTTTGTCAAGATTAGAAAGTTTTGATTATGAAATATAGCAGTAAATTTTGTAATATGCCGCCTGACACCGACCACTAGTGGGAGGAGTCTGATAATAGGATTTTTACGTGCCATTTCCATGGTAATGCAACATCTGATTTTAAAACGGTTTTCTCGGGAATACGTGATGATTTCTAAAATATATGACAGAGAAAAAGCCAATAAAAAAAGTTAACGTTAAATATTGTGTAAATTAAGTATGACTTCAGCAAATTTGACTGAATTTGTTTCTCAAGTTTTTCATCTAAGTGTTAAATAATTGAAATGAGTTTAGTATCTTTTTTTTTTTTTTTTTTTTTTTAGTATTTAATATCAATTGTGCATACACATACATTTCTCTTGCAGTGACAACTGACATGATTTAATAATAGTCTGTTTGTGCTATTCTGATGACTTTAATGTTCTCAAATTTGTCTCTATCAGGCGAAGTGAATGGTCATGAATGCAGTGTTTTCTGACCTGACGGAGGCGGTGCGAGAGCGGTGCTCTCTGGAGTCCATCACCCAGCCCACATGACACTCCATGGGCGGATTGGAGCTGTGTCGCGTCTTTCTCTTGCGAGGGGCCTGAAAGAGGATCATCCATCAGTCAATCAGATTTGATTTAATTTTATTGCCGTATCAGCTTTATAGGCTATTTCATGGCAAACAAAGATTATACATTAAAAAAACAACACATTAGTACACAATACAAAAATTTAAAAAGCAATTATAAAAGAAAGTTCTATAAAAGATTCTTTAAATTTACTTTTGAAAGAAATTGTAAGTTTTTCTGGGTCCATCTTATAAAACAAGTCCTTAAGAGTTTGTCCTGATAATAACCTTCATCTCATGACATTAAATATTGGGCAGACCAAAAGCACATGCTTCAGGTCAAGTGAGTCCCACAATACTAACATTTTGGTGCTTCTTCACCGATCAATAAATGTCCATGAGTTAATCTACTATGTCCAATACGACACCTTGTATACACAACTTGGTCATGCCTAGATTTAAAAGAATTAATATATCTTGTTCCTACAACAAAATTTATTTTAAAAAGTCTGTTATTTTCATCCATTGGTCAATAACTGACAGTACCGCACTGTTCCAGCCTAAGAGAGCGGATACGTACTTTCGCGTCCAGCGGGCGTCCTTCTTTCACCACGGGGTAGAAGCGGGGCGTCTGCACGGGGTCCTTGAGGCGCGGGGTGCGGGGCGTGCGGGGTGTGCGAGCACTGCGGTAGCTGGGAGAGTCAGGCACTGTAGTTGGAAGAGAGCGAGCGATAGCAGACGGTTCAGGCGCTCCGAACAGTTTGTTGGCCAAGGCTTCTGTGGGGACTATGGGAGAGAAAACATTCATGTCTTTAAATCTACTGAACAAGTCAAGTCAGGATGGTTTTGATGAATGTATTACAGTATTTTCTTTTGACCGATTCATGATTGCGATTTTGATTTTATATATATATATATATATATATATATATATATATATATATATATATATATATATATATATATATATATATATATATATATATATATATATATATATATACACACACACACACACACACACACACATAAATAAATTTTGGAGCACTTCATGCTTTCTTCTGCTGACCAGCTTTTTAAAGATACTGATTTCATTTTCCAGCAGGATTTGGCACCTGCCCACACTGCCAAAAGCACCAAAAGTTGGTTAAATGACCATGGTGTTGGTGTGCTTGACTGGCCAGCAAACTCACCAGACCTGAACCCCATAGAGAATCTATGGGGTATTGTCAAGAGGAAAATGAGAAACAAGAGACCAAAAAATGCAGATGAGCTGAAGGCCACTGTCAAAGAAACCTGGGCTTCCATACCACCTCAGCAGTGCCACAAACTGATCACCTCCATGCCACGCCGAATTGAGGCAGTAATTAAAGCAAAAGGAGCCCC
>CM077259.1:27358938-27366438 GCA_039654775.1 Spinibarbus caldwelli | reverse complement strand
CATGAAAATGAAGTTATCTATATGTAGTAGATTGTGTTTAACACAAAAGAGTGACGATCAGGTCAACAAAGAGAAGTATAGAAATTCTACATCGATTTAAAAAAAAAAAATTGCGCTGGTATCGGATTGGATCAGTATCTGCAGATACTCAGAATTTTCGGTATCGGGTCGGTTCTGAAAATATGGTATCGTTGCATCCCTAGTCGTGACTCATGTTAGCCTGATGGGACCAAACTTCCTCTGCAAGTGATTTTAAAACGTAAGACAATACCCAAATTTGAAGACTACAATAAGATTTCACTTCTACTGTTAATAAAATTTTGGTAGGCTACTATGAGATGGATAGACAACTGTTATATTAATTCAGATGGGCTACCTGCTATGTTTATGGTATATCACAGGGGTCACCAAGTTCGGTCCTGGAGGGCCGGTGTCCTGCAGAGTTTAGCTCCAACCCTAATCAAACACACCTGAAGCAGCTAATCAAGGTCTTACTAGGTATACTTGAAACTTCCAGGCAGGTGTGTTGAGGCAAGTTGGAGCTAAACTCTGCAGGACATCGGCCCTCCAAGATCAAGTTTGATGACCCCTGCTATATCATAAAGTCTATATTTTTAAATGTGATTGTTAGTACATTCTACCAGTATTTACCATAGGCTACTTTCAAAACAAAAATTAAAATAGGAAAAATATGCAATATGAAAATAATTTAAGAATTTTTTCTCAGTAAAACACAAGATTTGGTTTTCAAAAAGCCTTTTTCCAAAAGGTACATCTGGAAAAAGGGGGGTTGTCTTATAATCAGGGTCGTCTAATATTCGGGTCAATACGGTATCTTTGCAGAAATGATGCATGAAATATGAAGGCAAATACTGTACCCTATATATTCATAAATAATGCAAAATAAGAAAAATACAAAATTTTCCCAGACAATGTAGACATTCAGTTTTAAATGTGCAGTAGGAGATCTTGGAAAATTCTAACTTTAGCCTGATAGCACTGAAAGCGAACGTCCCACCCTCCCTGCAATCGCCGTCCAAAGCCAACAGAGACAACATTACTACAATAGGATACATCAGTGGTTCACAATTCCAGTCCCCCCACTCTGTACATTTCATATGTATCTCTTATCACGTGCGACGTTTGTTCTATTCGACCGTAAGTGCCCTGCGAAGTAGACATAGAGCCCTGATATATGTTCCATACAAAGGGCATTAAAGTGTGCGAGACGGAAATTTGATCGCGCTGATGACGAATCTGTCTGCGCGAACAGGGTGCGCAGAGCTATGCTAATACATACGTTGACAGGCAGGTAGGAAAGCCAATTAAAAGGCTCGGAATGAGCGTTTTGATTGGACGAACATTTCTTGGTCCTACGCCTTCCACAGAATATATAAATACATATAAATACATTTAGACCACTTAACTTAATGATTGCTATCGGGATGTGAAGAGACTTTCAACCAGCATAACAAAAAATGTTCCTGAAGACAATCACCTATTGCACCTTTAAAAAGGCAATTTAAACTCTTCCTGACTGACAGTGTAACAGCACAGGTTTTTGTTTTCTCATGTTAAAGAAATTCAACTGACGTCACACAAGTCTGCATTTTTTTCCACATTTTTCAGCACAAACGCATTCTGTGTGAATCAGCTGTGCTGTCATGCGCTCATCAACTCTTAGCATTGGCTTATCAACCTGTCTAATTGTAACGTCTGCTAATATTTTTGATTCAAAACTGCATTTCCTTCACCTAAAAAAATAATTATAAAATCATGTTGAAACCAATTTTCCCTCTAAGCTCAGAAGTAGGGGTGGGACAATAAATCGATATGGCGATATATCGTGATCCTTCTCCATGCGATACGATAATCGATATCTGGCGCCAAATATCGATATTTTAATTAATACAATAAGGTGCTCTAAATACATTTTCCTGCTCCCAGCGTCTAAAAATGTGTGGAAATCGCGGCCGCGCCATTTCCACATTCTTTCCGAGAGCGCTCTGAGCAACTATGAAGCGCATTCTCTATGAAGATGGGGAAGCACGAGGAACCGAATGATAAACAGATTTTCAGCCACTGTATTAGCTCTACTGCTATATATACACGTTTATGGAGATGAAAACTAAAAAACTGCCCCGGAACAGTTATCAGCGTGGACCATAGGCACCGATCACGTTATTATTGCAGAGTGCATATTCAGTTCATGAGTAACCTCTCCGCTCGGATCGCAGGTGGATTTCCCTCACTATATGAGTGAGAGAGAGCGCCGCAGGTGCGTCCAGTTTTATGTGAACAAAACTGGATGCTCTCCCTCTCTCACAGATATTACAAGTGCGCGTTATGCAGTGTGAACAGTGGGCACCGACCAGCAGAAACATAAATCTGCACCTATGGCATGGAGGACGAGACAAAACACTGTCAGAGCCGTAATGCGGCGCAGAAGTGTGCAGTGTGTGTGTGCTTGCCGCGCGTCTACATTTGAAATAACCAACCTGAGCGCGCAAAAGACGCGATGTGAACGGCTATTTTTCCGTGCGGGGCTCCGTTTTTATGATGAGAGGAGTAGAAAGGTTGAGAAAGCACTCCAGGTAAATTTTGAAATGTACCAGGTTTTTATATATATATATATATATATATATATATATATATATATATAATTACATGGAGAGAGAGAGAGGCTATATAAGTTAAGCAGTTAAATGTGTTTGTTTACAAAGAAAAGTGTAAGCTTTTAATAAGTCCAAGAATAAAATTATTAATTTACTCAACATGTTAAAATTGATTTACAGAACGTTTTTTGCTGTTTTCTAACAGTTTGGACTTGAATAAAGAAAGAAAACTTGCACTTAACCTTTTCACAGGCATTTTGTTTAGACAGATATCGCGATATATCATTATAGGATTTTCTAGAAATATATTGATCATCGCAGAATCGCTGTATCATGATAGTATCGTTATCGTGAGCCATGTATCGTGATTATATCGTATCGTGAGGTACCCTGCGATTCCCACCCCTACTCAGAAGAAATAATATTCCGTGCACAGGACACAAAAATGAGTTGGGAAAATCATTTGTTCAGCAAATGCGAAATAATTACTATATAAACCAAATAATTGACATCAAAAAGGGATTTTTTTTTTCATATTATATTTAGGGGTGTGCGATATGACTATTTTTGATCGTGGACGATAAAAATGTCTCCACGATCTGCTTTTGGAGAAATATCGTAGTATCATTCTATCAGCTGCAATTCTGGCGCCTCCGTCGTACAACGCTACATGTATTCACATCAGTGTTAACTGAGCGGTAAAGTTACTCTCACAGGACACTGGACTTATTCGCAATCACAAAAGCACATTATTTGCAGGTGCTTTTAAATGTTTCATTCGCGCTAAATCCTGTCAAACAGCGCCTGATTACTGAATTAAGTTATCTTTTGCGCTAAAACTGTCAAAACACACAGGGTTTACATACAGACTTGATTATGTCTAAAATGAAAGTAAACAGTTGAGAGAAAAACGGATACGTGCCTGTATATTAGATGCGTTCAGTTCTTAAAGGGGCAGTATTAAAAATGCAGTCGACTGTCATTTAAAGGGATAGATCACCCTAAATTTAATTTCTGTCATTGTTTACTCACTGTCACGTTGTCCCAAACCTGTATGTATTTCTTTCTTGTGCTGAACACAAAAGATGATATTTTGAAGAATGTTTGTAACCAAACAGCTGCTGGTCCACATTGAATCTGATAAGAGGAAAAAAATACTATGGAAGTCACTGTGGACCAGCAACAGTTTGGTTTTCCACGTTCCTCAAGATAGCATTTATGTTCAGCAGAAGAAAGTCAAAGTCAAGTCAAAGTCAAAGTCTGCTTTATTGTCAATTCTGCCACATGTACAGCACATACATACAGAGAACTGAAATTGCGTAACTCTCAAGACCCTTGGTGCATACAGTTAACACTAAAACACTAACAGTAGACGTAAAATGCAGATAAATACAGTTTAAATATATATATATATATATATATTTAAACTATTTATCTGCATTTTACGTCTACTGTGTATGTATATACGGTGTATATATATATATATATATATATATATATATATAAACAAACTATACAGATATACAAATAAGGACATTGTAAAAAAAAAAAAAAAAAAAAAGAGAGTTAGATAAAGAAAGAAACTCATTCAGGTTTAAAACAACATTTGAGTGAGTAAATGATGGTATAAAAATAAAACACCATGACAGAATTTTTATTTTTGGGTGAATTTTTCCTTTAACGTTAATAAAACAACAAAACACAAAGTGAAAAATCACTCACTATTCTTGACTGAAGAACTTTAATACAGTTGCTTTAAGAATCAGTCTATATAGTGTTTTTGTTCATTCAGTTTCTTGAATGCTCCTGCTAAATACACCTATTGTACCTGAAAATAAAGCACTGTTTGTTTTTATTTGTATATTATGTATAGTTGTAATGTGTATCTTTGTTCTTATTTTTTTAATAACAAAGATAAAATAATGACAAAGATTTTTATCTTCGCCCACTTTGGCCTAATTATCTGCCAATCTTTTTTATTTTTAATTTATTTATTTTTGTTACCTTGAAAGGCTGTCTTTATAATAGGGAAATTAGTTTGGCTGTAATGCTCAGACAACTTGCAAAATAGTAAAACCAACATGACAAAGAATCGTGATAAAATCGTGAATTCGTGATATTTCTAAAAAAAAAAAAAAAATCATATGATATGATATTTTTTCCATATCGCCCACCCCTAATTATATTATTATAGGCCTATTATAATAAAGAATTGGACTGTGAATTAAAAAAAAAAACAAAAAAAAAACAAGTAACCAAAAATGTACATTTAGTTACATCAAGGGTCAAATCAAATGTAAATAGCACATAAAAATTAAAAGTACACACTTTTTGTGTGTGTGTGTGTGTGTGTGTGCGCGCGCGCACTGTACAGGTTTGGTAAAAAGAATGTTTTTGCTCAGGTGGCCGAAATGCCAGCCCATTAGAGAAAAGTTTTGCTAAAAAAAAAAAATTAATATATTATATATATATATATATATATATATATATATATATATATATATATATATATATATATATATATATAAATAAAATTAGAGGGAACATTGGTTGAAACATTAAAAAGGCCCAGCCCTAGTGTAAGTGTGTTTTGTGGGTCAGACTCACTCTGCTGGGGCCTCGGGGGTCCTGGAGGAACCTCCTGGTTGGGGTCAACGGGCGGTTCAGGGGTCAGACAGTCAAACTGCTCTCGGCTGATCAGGTGCACCTTCTTGAAGTTCTCCACTTCTAGCTGTTGTTACAATATAGCATAGTCACAACATTTCCAAGCACATGTCATTGAGACCAAACACTCAAACCAGACCCTCACACACATACAGCAGGACAAGAAGCAAAACCAATATTAAAGCTATAATAGCAAATCCTCATTTCAAAGCTTTAATTGATACCTGTGAGCCGGAGAGAGCCATGACCCCCAGAGCTGTCGCTCAAACAGCAGTAAACTGAAGCTATCTGGCTTTTCTAGCACCGCTGGCCTTACTGGACGCGGCACGTGACCGGCACAAAGAGCACAACACAAAAGACCACAACAAACGCTCTGGTGCAAGACCTTTCTGTCCTGCCCGTCCAGAAACACAGCGCTAGAGAGTACTCTCACCGGCCGCGAGGAGAACAGAAGAGAGCCAGAATGGACACACACCCAGAATCTGACAGAATCAAACTCAAAGACAAAACACATCTGCACACATGACACAGAACACAGTCACCATACATCAGTGCAATGACAGATAACTTACATCTGCTGAGACCGGGCTGATTTCTGCTACTGCACACGACCCTTCACTACTGCTGCGCTTTTCATGATATTATCAAGTTGTATTGTTGCTCTCAATCCATTTTTAATATTAGGGTTCTACCGTTTTGTTCTTGGCTATGCTGTCTCACACCACCTAGTATTAGAAATGCGTTTAGTGCACTACAACAGGGCTCTACACTTACATCTGTTATTTTCAAGAATTTCAGAGCACTTTCTGATCAACAACAAATTAACCTTCCCATTACAAGGTGATATTTAACTCAGTGATTTTCAATAGTTTTTTCCTTTATAAAGGCATAAACCGTAAGGTTTCTTACCTTATTAAACCTTGTCAAATGCATAAATATTTATAAACTTTTTCAAAATTATTAAAACAATCAGAATAAGTAACCAATCGAATGAAATCAGTATCAACAAAATTCATCTTTGCACTACAGAGGTGACAGAGGAGAACATAAGCGTAATTTAAGTATATTTACAGACAGTTTAACAAGACTTCGATGTGGTAATTAAATTCTTAATGTTATGAGATTAATGTGTTAAATATAAAGTTTTGAATAGAGAAATATGAAATGATTCAAATAACTGAAATTATATTTTAAAAATGAAACTAAAACCACCAGTAGGTGGCGGCAAGTCACTGTCTTTGTCACTGAATCATTCATTCAATCAGCTGATTCAGAAGTATGCTTAAGTGATTTTATGAATGGGTGATTGAATCATTGCCTAGATTCACTCAAAAATGCAGATTCATTCATAAACAAAACACTGCTGTGTTTACATTTTCATTGATGAAATAGAGAAAAATCAGACAATAGTGTTTCTAAAACCTAAGTCACTTAATGTGAACTTCTTGTTTATTGAACTGCTGTATAAAATCAGTATCACATAATAATTTAAAAAGCTGTCACTCATCTCAGTTCATTGCGATCTCACAAACTTCCATTATAATCAATGACACTGCACGTTGAATCTATTATTTACATCGTGTTTGTTATGATGAGAAGATTCGCGAGTTTGCATTCAACAGTGAATAACTCTCCGGCGTTTTGAGCAGTGAGTGGATTCTGACTTAAACTCTTCTGGTTGGCTGATGTGTTCAAGAAAACAACAGATCTGTCTGTGATTGGCTCCTAAATATTTTTTCAGAGTCGCATTTAGTAATTTTCGGTTGCGCTGTGCCGTCCTGTTTTCTCTCTTTCACTTATTTAGATTTTTTTCAATGTGCACAAACCAAACCATTTTCTCATGGGGAAAAAACAAATCCAACCAAATGTTTATTTCTCTTGTGCACTTCTCACTGGAAGCTGTTTCTGCACTACATTAGTCTATATTACGGTTCTGTGAACTAGAGATCAGTCCAGGGGCCCGTTCTTCATACGTCGCTTATTATATCTGAGATGATTTGAAAGATTCCAAATCTTCTAATCGTGATAACTGATCTCTAGCTAATTTGGTTTATCAAACTAATTTGCGTATTTGCACATTAAAAAATCTGGATTAAGTTGTCTAAGATTACTGCGCGTTCTCGTGTTCCCCGAAAAGGGCAGATGTATCGACACTGGAAACCACGATCAGCAATGCAGCGATTGGCTATCATTAAAAAAAAGACACCTGACGAAAAAGTTG
>CM077259.1:27313938-27351438 GCA_039654775.1 Spinibarbus caldwelli | reverse complement strand
TAATCCATCTTGTAGTTGACCTGGGAACTTAGGTTCACTTAAAGTGGGAACTAAACATATTTTCCAACTAGAAATATACAGTCACAAAAAATTGTTTATTACATAGAATCTGTACCAATATCATGGACCATAAGCATCACTTGGCCATTGAGTGTACACTTAAGTAATTGCAATTTAATAAATTAAAGTTAGTCCAACTTAAATAAAAAGTGAACACCACATTTTCAAACTGTTATTTGTCAGTGTAACTCAGAATTGTCAAGTTCTTTAATTTCTTTAGTTATGCATTAAGTTTGTTTACTTAATTTTAAGGCAATGAGTTTCAGGGCTCGCAAAATTTCAAAATCCCTGGTAGCCCTTTGGGCAGGTACTCTTCAGATTTTGGTAGCCCGAAAATTAATTTAATTATCCCAAATAAAAGAAGACCATTTTTTAAATATAGAAAATCAGATAAATCTAAATGTTAATCAAAAACATTTTCAATACACAAATATCAACAAATATAAATGAAAGAATTTTATTTCACTATTTACAGGGTATCTGCAGAATTTTTAAAAATCAATTTAAGGCAATTTATGAACCTTTTTAAGAGCTGCACAAGTAAAATGAACACTGTATGAGTGGGGTTGGACAACGTCTGGGTAACATTTTATGCCATAAAATGACATGATTTACAGCTTAGATACAAGTTTTCACACACAAAAAAAAAAAACTTATAAAATGGCATTTCAGCTTTTAAACCATTTTTATGAAAAGGGACAAGTCTTAAAACATAAATATTACTGTCTTAATTGTTTAGATTTTTAGAAGGCACATTAACTTCTTTCACATTTACAACTCTGTTTGCTGCATAAAAACATGGGTTGATATTCGCATTGATCTGAACATAAGATACAGTAGGCACACTGGAAATGCAGATTCACTCTCTGCCACGAGGTGGCGCTTTAGGAGCAAATATAGCGGCTTCTCCGGTAACGGCTGCACACAAAGAAGCACAACGCTCATATACGCTGCTTTATCAGGCATTTTATAGGCAAGATGAAATTAAAATGCCAACGACATGTTTCTGAGGACAGACAGTTCCCTTCAGAGACACATTCACATAAAGACATCTGCACCGCGTTTTGACTTTAAAAGGTGCAGCTCTCATATTTATTCAATGACATCATTGCCTTTTGAAGTTTAATCCAGCTGTATCGATTCTTGTCTTTCCATCCCCAAATGAAAGACCTCTTTCTTGAAATTGTAATTGAGACTTTTCTTATACTATTTAACGTATTTACAACTTTTTATGGCATTAAATTTTATACAAGTAAATTGAGAGTTTTTAAGGACCCGTGGGAGCCCTTGTATTTAAGGTAGCCCGTCGGGCTGGGCAGTGATACATTTTGGAACCCCGACTGGAAATCGCAATAACCCCGGGACGTCGGGCTAGCAATTTTGCAGCCCTGGGTTTCCTCATTTTTTTTAAGACAAGTCAACTGATCGCTTTTTACAGTGTTAGTTTGGGCTCCTCCTCAATGCATCCTATAGAGATGTTGTCAAATCTCTCACACATCCAGTCGTTTTTCTTCATTATTAACATGCGATTTTATAGGACGTGTTGAATTTTATCTTCAGCTTGCATTCTTGCATTTTTTATCATGAAGACAACAGGTTAAGTAAAAATATTAATATGCAATAGCGAATAAATATAGCAAAATGCTCCTCTTTATAGTTATTTTTCTAGCTGATTGATGAGCTTATGGATGCCCAATGGTTATTCTGATGTAGCCTAAATGTATTGTTACGTGGCATTGTTTACAAGCTATACACGTTTTCCGCAGTTTGACACAGAATGAGTGATTACATGACACATTTCAATAAGTTGTACTATAGGCTCTCTTATAAAATAGCTTACCTTTTGATGTTAATTCATGTTCATTTCGTACTATAGTAGCAGGGCTCTCAAGTTATAGCAAAAGTTTGGAGTGAGATTAGGGGAGGGGCCTCACAAAGGGGAGGAGTCACTCAAATATTTGTAGCACCCAAGTTTTTGCTAGCAGTTCAATTTTATCTATTGTTCATAATTGACCAGCACAAATAGAAATGATAACATCTGGTAAATCTAATGAAAGACAAATTCATTCTAATACAATAAAAAGATTTTTGTATTTAAAAATACAAATGTATCAAAAACAAAAATTTTGCCCCAAACGAGCCACCTGAACAGCAGTACTCAATGTACGTACTGTACACAAAGTAGGATTACAGTACTTACCCTGAGCATGTATGTCAAGCTGTGTGTGTGTGGTAGAGCACTCCCACATAAAGCACTGTCATGATAGATAATAGCGTTCCATCCAGAGCCAAACTGTTCCTAGTTTTGTTCAAACCCACCATGGAAAACACACTGCATCTGAGTTTGAGTGGGGAAGCCACAGTGCTTTATATGGGAGCCCCTACCCCTGTCATCAAGGCATCAAAATGTGCAACAAACTT
Organism: Spinibarbus caldwelli; assembly: GCA_039654775.1. Taxonomy (NCBI): domain Eukaryota; kingdom Metazoa; phylum Chordata; class Actinopteri; order Cypriniformes; family Cyprinidae; genus Spinibarbus; species Spinibarbus caldwelli. The sequence continues at coordinate 27,348,957 of CM077259.1, read as the reverse complement.
AAGACAAAAAAATAATAATAATAATAAAATAATAATAATAATAATAATAATAATAATTCATAAGCTGAAATGTGTACTCTCTCTCTCTCTCTCTCACACACACACAGCTTGACATACACGCTCAGGGTAAATTCTGTAATCCTACTGTGTGTGTACAGTATGTACATTGAGCCCTGCCGTTCAGTTGACATGTTTGGGGCCAAATTTCTTTGTATTTTTGATACTTTTTTAAATATATAAAACAATTTATTTCATTTGGATGAATTTGTCTGTCTTTTATCAGATTTACCAACTGTTATAACATCTCTAGAACTTTCCTTTCAGGAAGCCAAAGCTAAGTTAAAGCTTCTGGTTGCAAAGCAGTTGGAGAGTTTTTTTGACTGCATCAATAATACTTTAGCACGAATTTGGCTATATCCCCCAACATCGGCTCTCACTATCTTTTCACAGGCAAGTGATTTCATTCAGGAATCTTAAAATTGGAAAAAAAAAAAAAAAAATGAAGGGGTTACCTACAGCATTCATCGGAGCTTATGTGCGCGCGCATCCATGTTGCTTAGTAACGAACGCGCTTGCTGCAGAATCGCGTAATTTAAACAGAAACAACAACATTCTAATTTCTGATTGGCTGGTAGGTGGCATTTAACTCTGTATAACTCGAGACAGCTATGAACTCAGCAGAGAACTTACCTCCGTATTCCCTCATCTATTAACTGTATATATAGCGGGACAAGTTATCCCTTCTCAGCGTGAGAAATACAAGGTGTGGCGTGAGAGTGTGTGAACTGGTTGAAATGCGTGTGTCTCACGGTGAATGCGTGAGACTTGAGAACCCTGATAGTAGAGAAAGATATAATGGGTTCACTTGCCGCCTGAACTGAGGCGCTAAAGCGACCGTGCCTGCCGCATTAAAGGGCGCCAAAACCACATTTATCGTAGGAATTTCGTTATGAATTTGGAAGAATGTTGAAGCTGATACTTTGTTTATTAAAAAGTAACAAAGCTTATTGTGATTATTGGATGGCAAGTGCGCTGCAAACAGGCTAATATGAAGCTCACGCATATAGAACACAGCCTAAGATCTTTATAACAAGAAGCGATAGGCTATTAGTAATGATTATAAATGAGAATTGTTAACGATATTGCCAATATCCACACAGCTGACAGCTTTACTTGTTGAAGTTTGTTCAAATTGTGCACGAAATAGACACTGCTTTTCTGCACTTTCACTTTGTATTTTGATCTCTCTGGTGCTGCACAGCTGAGCTGCGTTTAGCAGGTGTGCATCAATGCTGCTGTGCGGCAGAGACGAGGACTGTTTGAAACTTCTCCATTAAAACTTTGATGCGCATCGTCTCAGTTTAATACGAGAACATAAAAGATGCGATTGCAAAACAATCAGGAAAATTTTTTTAAGTCATAACATGTAAATATACATAGTCGCCAGTGGCGACCTCAGCAAAAACTTCACTAGCAAATTAATATTTTTGGTTGCAAATGCGACCGTTTTAGTCACAGTCTGGAGCCCTGCTGTGGGTGCAAAAAATAAAAAATAAAAAATCTAAATATTGAGAGAAAATCGCCTTTAAAGTTGTCCAAATGAAGTTCTTAGCAATGCATATTACTAATCAAAAATTAAGTTTTGATATATTTACGGTAGGAAAATTACAAAATATCTTCATGGAACATGATCTTCATTTAACACCCTAATGATTTTTGGCATTGTGGGATTACAGATGTAAGAATCTGTCTTAGATCTACTGATCCTACGTCCTTACATACAATCACCTGAAAAACTAAGGTGAAATACATTGTATTTAGCATTTATGGTAAATATGTTGACATCAGACAAATGATTCTCTCAAACAAAAGTTTGTAGCAAGAGGTTCCTGTTCTCTTATTGTAAGTCAAATGAGCCAGATACTGAGAACTTTTGTTATTCTAAATGGCTTTTGGTGCCTCTGCCCCAGTATTTGAGTAGTTATGCTGATTGGATTAGGACTGGTGTAATGGGGGAAGATTGCAATACCTGAATACTTCATTTGCATGCTTTGTTTAAGGTCGTCACCCAGGTGCTTTGTCTCCATTTATAAGCAAATGGGGGTAGTCGTGGCCAATACCATGAACCCCAACTGCTCCCCGAGCGCCGCAGCACTGGCTGCCCACTGCTCCGGGTGTGTGTTCACGGTGTGTGTATGTGTGTGTTCACTACTGTGTGTGTGCACTTGGATGAGTTAAATGCAGAGCACAAACTCCGAGTATGGGTCACCATACTTGGCCACAAATCACCTCCTTTCCTTTTTAAATGTGTATAAACTACAATGCATCACTACCTTAGTTAGACTTTTGATGACTGCAGCGTGTTCTCAATAAAGAACTCTGCTGAAGATACCCAAGAGTCTCCTGGTCTTCGCTTCTGAGTTTCCAACAGCATAAAAGAAAAATTGATAATTTTGACTCATACAATGTATTTTTGGCTATTGCTACAAATATTCCTGTGCTACTTAAGACTGCTTTTGTGCTCCAGGCTCACATATGACTGAATTTGTATTTAACATGATAACAATTTAATAGAAACATTGTAAGTTGCTAACTATAATGCTTACATTTCCTCAGTTATTCAAAAAGCAGCCACAGAAAACGAACAAAGAACATTTACATATACATAGTATATGCACTTTAAAAAACACTCTCGTTATAATTCATGAAGCTATCTACACTGTACGATCAATAAATCTCTTATACTTACATTGCACATACATCTGCACTTTATTGTTTATGATGAGAATTCACGAGTCAGAATTCAGTCTGTGCGTGCTGAACAACAAAACTGCGCTGTTTCAGCGATGACTCGTCTGAACGCATCTGATTGCCCACTGCATTCATAGACTCAACAGAATCGTGTGTGATTGGTTAGAATGCGCAACACTGCAAAAACTCGGAAAAAGAAATATGATGGAATAAATAAGCCCTAATATGAATTAGATAGTATTACTATCCTGATAATAATAATCGTCTTGCTATTGTCAGAGGCATCAGCCATATCTCTGACTATCGTCGATACACGATACTATCGTCTATCAGCACAACCCTAGTCAGAACGCTCTTTCATTACCCGTTACGACTCACATTACATCAGAGCTCGCACTCACCTGTCTGTTTATCCACAACGTTCCTGGGAACAAACTCTGGGCAGTTGATGAACTGGGAAAAGTCTGTCTGCGAATGGTCCGGCAAAGCAAGGCCAGGCAGCGGCCATTTGTCCGGCTCCTCCTTGCAGCGAATCTTCATATCGATGATCTCCACAACCTTACTGTCCTTCAGGGCCTGAAAGAAAAGCAAATGTCACAGGTTACAGACGCAGCTATGCATAAAGCAGCGGTGCAACTAGGGTTGAGAATCGAAAATCAATTCCAATTCCAGAATCGGATACTTTTTTTTGAAAATTAAAATTTCATTGATTCAAAAGGTATTGAATCATTCCATTCATACACTCCATGAGATTTTGTTTAGTTGTCTTATATTTTTTCTTCAGAATTGTGAGAGAATTACAACTTCCAAAAAAAAAAAAAAAAAAAAAAAAAAAATTTATCCAGAATGGCGCAGCTGTATTTCACACACAAACAGCTCTTAATCGAGTCCAGTTTTTGTAGCCGGCTGATTTTTGTTCATGGTATTCAGCAGCAATTAAATATTTTGCAAAAAGAGACACAGAATAAATGTGTTTGATATCTAAATTTTTGACTTCATTTTTTTTAAACAACATTGGAATCGAAACTGGGAATTGATAAGAATCGGAATCGATAAGCAAAATTCGAATCGAAATCGATAAAATTCACATGATACCCAACCCTAGGTGCAACCGGCCGACAGAGGATCTACATTTACATTTAGCAGACGCTTTTATGCAAGGCGACTTACAAATGAGGACAATGAAAGCAATCAAAATCAACAAAAGAGTTGTAATATGCAAGTGCTATGACAAGTCTCAGTTAGACTAACACAGTATATGTAGCAAAGGTTTTTTTTGTCAATCATATGTGACCCTGGGCCACAAAACCAGTCATTAGGGTAAATTTTTTGAAATTGAGATTTACACATCACGAATAAATAATCTTTCCATTGATGTATGGTTTGTTAGGATAGGACAATATTTGGCTGAGATACAACTATTTGAAAATCTGGAATCTGAGGGTGCAAAAAAATCTAAATACTGAGAAAATCACCTTTAAAGTTTCCAAATGAAGTTCTTAGCAATGCAAATTACCAATCAAAAATTAAGTTTTGATTTATTTACGGTAGGAAATTTGCAAAATATCTTCATGGAACATAGGGCTGCTCAATTAATCGAATGCGATTATCATGCGCATCATTGTCAGTAAAGCGGTTCTGTGATTAGTAGTAAATCTCCATCACCTGCTTTCAGATGGAGCAGTATTTACTACACAGAGCCGTAGTTCACTGACAAGCTATGCAATATCGAGTTCATAATCGCAGACCGATTTAATCGCATGATTATGAAATCAAAGAAATCGTTCTGCGATAATGACAGCTGTTTGTGAGCTTCTCAGTGAACTACAGCTCTGTGTAGTAAATACTGCTCCTTCTGAAAGAACGTGAAAATATCACATTTAATAACATGATTTTACTCCAAACTCATTTCATAACGTCAGTAGAGTGTTTGAAATAAATCCTTTTGTGAGATGATGTGGCTTCTTACACAGAATAAGGCACGCAACGTGATAAAGGAGAGTACCGCTGCAACACAGGGATGCGCTGTTTGCGTTCAAATCAAAGCGTAAATCCATGTTCAAAACGTATCTGTGTGTCGCGGCTGACACAGAAGAGTGTACGCATTTTGCGAGCAGCGAAACTCCCCAAAATTGCGCTACGGAGCTGAATTGTTGAATAAAGTCATTATTTTTGTTTTATTTATTTACGAACAAAAAGTATTCCCGTCGCTTCATAACATTACGGTTGAACCACTGATGGCAGATGGAGTATTCTGACGATGTGTTTCATACTTATCTGGACCTTGACAGTGTAATTTACCTGGCAGTCAATGGGACAGTCACAAGCCTCCCGGTTTTCCTCTAAAATATCTTAAATTGTGTTCCAAAGACGAACAAAGCTTTTACGGGTTTGGAATGACATGGGGATAAGTGATTAATGACAAAATTTTAATTTTAGGGTGGAGTATCCCTTTAAATCTTCTGTTTATTCAGCTGCAGTGATCGGTTTTCCTGGGTTTCTTCTTCGGGGCGTATTTGGAGTTTCTCTGGCCTTTGGATGGAGATTAACTACTGATCACAGAACCGTCCTTCACTGACAAGATGTGAAGACAATCGCAGCGATTGCGATTTCATTTCGATTAATCGAGTAGCCCTAATGGAACATGATCTTTACTTAATAGCCTAATGATTTTTGGCATAAAAGAAAAATTTATAATTTTGACCCATACAATGCATTTTTGGCTATTGCTACAAATATACCTGTGCTAATTATGACTGCTTTTGTACTCCAGGGTCACACATATAACAAATAAAAAGAAAATAAATAGTTAGAATAGAAAAAGACTAGAGAAAGCTAGTGTTAAGAGGACCTTTTTTTTTTTTTTTTTAAGAGAACAAGCAGTTAGAAAACAAACAGAGTGGAAGTCTTAAAGGGTGAAGTGGATCTGACCTCTGTGATGAGTCTGACGTCTGTGGTGAGCGCCTGCACGCGGTGGAAGCTGGCGATCAGAGCGACCGGAAGAAAGCCCTCCTGATCCATCTTCTTGCGCAGGAAGAAATCTCTCTCCAGGTTGTCCACGCTGAAGTAGTATTCACTGCAGAAACAAACGCACCATCTCAACACAACTCTCAGCGTTTCTCAGCTCAGCGGGCTAAATGAGGTTCACTCACATCTGTCTCTTGATGTAGTCCTTCAGCAGGTCCTGGTCCACAGCGTACAGCTCAGCGCTGCTCATGCTGTCATAATAGTAGGTCACTGTGCTGTTGAACTTCTGACCGTAAGCACCGTCCTTCCCGTCATAGCCTTTATAGCCATAGTAGTCAAAATGACCTGATGAGACCAGAACAACACACTGGGTAAAACAGCTGATGATCAAGCCAAAACTCCTGGAGTATTTTGTTACAGCACTGTGAGGAAACACTAAACCATTCTCTTTTAACCCTCTGGTGTTGTTCACGTGGCAGTCAAATTACCACTTTTTTATTTCAGTGAAATGAATGTGCTATATTTTAATTTGATAATGTTTTTTATTAAATATTCTCTTCAAAACTCTCTTCAAATGCAACTGAATAAAAAAAAAAATTAAAAAAAAAACGTAAAAAACAAATACCCTGTAACTTATATTGGGCTCTTCTTTAGTTTGAAACTAGTCACAATCTTGAAAAGAACGATGCTCCTCAACATCATAACATTAAATAAAATTAAATTATATTTATGGAACAGTTATGATGCTTTTTTTTATTTGTTAATCACTTTTTAAGCATAGACCAGAAAATGACATTTCCAACTTAAATTCTTTGGGGCAAAGACTTAAGTTTGGTATTTTTTTTAAAGAAGACACTTGGTAGATTATTGCCGAAGTTGGGAAAAAAAAAAAAAATAAATAAAGTTTAAAGTTTAAAGTTTCATATGAAATGCACATTTTCCAAAACATTGTTTTACTCTGCAACTGCAAGAAAATCAAAGCCATAAATCTGAAAAAGTTTTGTTCCAAATTTGATGTTGATATCACAAAAAAATTATTTACATTTTAGATTTTGTTTGAGCACATTTTTAACCACGAAAAATACAAGTGTGACTATTTTCATCAGGACCATTTAACCTTTTCGAGTCGCATCCACAACTTTTTTTGTGTTCACGCAGCAATTACCAAAACCTTTACTAAGTTTCATACCGTTCCGATGAAGTAAACAAATAAATAAATAATAAAAACTAAAACAACACTTTTGGTCAAAAATGACCGAAGTTAGTTAGTTCTGGTACATGGGGACAGAGAGTCTTTAGATCTCTTCAAATGAAAATGAGTCTCAACAAACAGAAGCCAAACTATCTCAGTGAAGAGACTCCGAGTGCTGTGTGAGGTCTGTGCTGGAGTCGTGTTCATGAGTATTTAAGTGTGACTGCCCTTCTGGAGATCTCTACCTCTGCCGGCTCCTCTTCCTCGTCCTCTTCCTCGTCCCCTTCCCCGTCCGCGGCCCCTGACAGCGCTTCTGTACGGCGCTCCCTCGCTCTTCACGCTCGACACCTCGTCATGGTCGTCCCTGAACTCATGATCGTATTTCCCACTGTGCCAATCTGCAAACACAAACACAATCCTGCTGTAGTGAAGAACTGACAAAACCTTCAAACTCAATCACTCAAAGGGCTGGTAACAAAATGGGAAATTTAAATCAGATACATCGCTGTTCAAAAGTTAGGGATCAGTAAGATTTTTAATGGTTTTATAGAATACCCATCTGCACATAAAGGATGCATTTATTTGATCAAAAATACAGTAAAAATTGTGAAATATTATTGGAATTTAAAACAGCTGTTTTCTATGTGAATCTGTGTTAAACTGTAATTTATTTCTGTGATGCGCAGCTGAATTTTCAGCATCATTACTCCAGTCTTCAGTGTCACATGATCTTCAGAAATCTTTCTAATATGCTGATTTGCTGCTCAAGAAACATTTCTGATTATTATCAATGTTGAAAACAGTTGTGCTGCTTAATATTTTTTGGAACCTGTGATACTTTTCTCAGGATTCTTTGATAAAAAGCTAAAAAGTACAGCATTTATTCAAAATAGAAATCTTTTCTAACAATGTAACTCTTTACTATCACTTTTTATCAATTTAACACATGCTTTCTGAATAAAAGTATAAATTTCTTACAAAAAAAAGAAACAAACAAAATACTGACCCCAAACTTTTGAACAGTAGTGTATGTTGCTACAAAAGATTTCTATAATAAATAGGGCCGTCAATGTTAATATTTTTTAACGCAAATTAATCGTTTGATAAGGTTTGACCCCAACTTCTTGCCGTCATTGCAGCGCGGAAGGTTATCTATTAGGGCTGCAGCGATTTGTCGACGTCATCGATTACGTCTATTATAAAAATACATTGATTAGCATGGAATGCATTGATGCGTCGCACCTTTAGCCAAGCCCATTGTGCGAGTCTGCAGTTATCCCTGCTTAAGACTGTTTTTCTGCCATGTTTAACACAAACATGACTCTAGAGCAGAAGGTATGGCAACATCACTTCACTTCATAGAGTGTTCATAGAGCATTCTATTATTATACGACCATCAGAACCGCAGGTATATAGCCGAACTGACGCCTTTACATTGTCAGGATTCACAACCGCATTCAAAGCTACGCTGAATGAGCGGAACAGCACGGAACATCGAGTTGCCTATATAATCATGACGGGTTTAATTCACCCACAGAGACAGTGAATGAGAAATGATTTGTGTTCATCTTAAGAGCCACTGGAGCTGGCGTCAATGCCGTGGGCACGATTGCACGAGCTCTGAGACACGCGCATCAAACGCGCTTTCTGCACTCGCTAACAAAGCATTTAAAGTCATTGTTAGTTGTTTAACTGTGTGATGGATAGGACGAGCCTCATTTATTTAAAAAACGGGCTGTCAACTGATAAAACTTCCCGGTGTTATGACGCCATTTTTGATTCTGTCGCTCTAGTGTCCTGAATGAGGTTGTGACTTCAGCTGTTCATTCATACAGATATGTATTCAAGCAGATGTTTTAATCTGCTGAATAAAACATTTCAAGTCTCTCACCTGTAAGCAACTGCTGTCAGTCCCAGACAGTAACTGTGAATGCAGCTATAATGTGCATTTCTATTGATTGTATTGTGTCACTGCCCTGTAATTCTCTTTCTTTCTCTCTCTTTCTTTTTTATTAATTATTTATTGTTGTTATTTCTTTTTCTTGATATTATCTTTATTTATTATTTTATTTCTTTCCTTCTTTATTGCTGTTATTATTATTTATTTTTTTGTAAAGTATTAATTATGAGAAGACATTTGAATAAAATATTAAAAGATTAATAGCAGAATTTACTGTTATTATTCATTGATAGTTTAAAGAATTCATCAACTGATAAGAAAATAATAAATAGATTAATTGGGAAAAAAAAAAAAGATAGATTAGTCGACAATTACAATAATCGTTAGCTGCAGCCCTATTATCTATCGTTGTGTGATAGGCGAACCAGTGTTGCCAGGGTTACGGTTTTCTCGCACAAGTGGGCTATTTTGAAAATGCAGTCACAGGAAAAATTACAGAGCCGTGGGTTGCGTTTTTTTGGGCTACTTTTATAATGTACCGCGGCCGCCCAAAGTGTATACAGACAAAGTAAAAGGACCTATTTTCATTTTACTAATGTGTATTATACTTGGAATGTATACCTGGCAAACTTAAGAACAGAGAGGCGGTTGTAACATCACAAACAACGTGAGTTTCAGCCAGAGCACACGTTACGGCTTTTACACAGCAGAAATAAACATGACAACAGCCACTATAGATTATATAAGATAATAAACACATGATTATGATAGGATACGGTTTGTATGTGATTTTCTTGAGATTTGGATATTTTCACAACAATAATGAATATGAACATCTGAAATGCTTACTTGTACAACAATCCAAAATCTATAAATAGCATATTTTAACAACAACCAAATTCCACGTGATCGCAAAAGGAAGTTATTATAAACACTCGATGGTGGTTTAAAGTGAGTTTTGAGTAAAAGTGTAAAAGTAAAAGTTTAAAAGCCCTTCCAGTGTTTCTCCTAGCTTTATGACTTTGGGGGGGGTGGGGGCGGGGGGGTTCTGTTTTTTCCGTTTAATTTTTCTGGACATCTTTGTAATGGTCAAATTAAACTTTATTAATCAAAAAGCATGCCTAATTAATTAAAATCATGAAACTTAATTTAACATCAATTTATTAAAAGTTTAATAAAAATTACATGTTTAGGGTCCAATTAAATGTTTTATTTTTTCCAACCTTAAGTTTTATTGTTACCAAATTCTGTTTTAGCATGTCTAATTATTTGAAATGATAAAAAACAAGTTTCATTTATTCTTACAATAGCTTTATGATTTTTTTCCACAGAAATTCTTTGTGTATTTACATTAAGGCATAAAACATTCATTTAATTTATCTTTTACAAATCTTATTCTTTTGGAAAATAAAGGGGATTTCATATTACAATTAAAACATTGAAGAAATATTGTGTGATTATTCCTTAAAAATAAGGTTTTAATAATTTTAGTAGTAGTAGTAGCCTATTACGTACATTCTACTGAACAATAGTAAAACATTTCTGCCGCAATGTCTTTGAGTTTAAAGCGAACTTTTATTTTGACGGGTTGCCGTGAATACTTTTACATTTCTGTGTGTATATGATATGAGGATAGTTTTACTCAATTGCAACGGTCAAATGCTCATGAAGTGATTCTCATGAAGTCAGAGCAGTTTTGGATGTGTTGTTCATGTATTTATGTCCTCATTTAGTGAGGTGGCACGCGTGCTTCAGTACGAGTAGTAAACATAACTGCGTGTCGCCGCCATTCATTAACACAGAGACACGCAGAATTCATATTTAAATAGTCTTTTGGGGCTTAATATTTACAAATACTAGTGGGAGTGGGCTCACTTGTGTGTGTGTGTGTGTGTGTGTGTGTGTGTATGTGTGTGTATTGGGGTGAAACTGCGCTGTGCGCGATACAGAGAGTGCAACCATGTAACGTAGAGACAGAAATGACATGTCGTCGTGTAAATAAGATATATAACATAAGGCTATTTAGTTTATTTAATAAAAGAACAAGGTATAGACCTGTTATATAGGAAAGGTAACTTTAAATGATTTCTGTTGTGATCTGGCGAAATAAATTAATTTGACCTTCAAGGGGGGCACGGGGTGCCGTTGGGGGGGGGGGGGGGGGGGGGGGGGGGCCACACCCCTAATATAATGGGATATCGCATCGCTCATAAAAAAAAAAAATATATCAATATATCGTACAAACTCGATATACCACCCAGCCTTAATTGATAATCAGAAATGTTTCTTGAGCAGCAAATCAGCATATTAGAATGATTTCTGAAGATCATGTGACACTGAAGACTGGAGTAATGATGCTGAAAATTCAGCTTTGATCACAGCAATAAATTTTAACATATATTCACATAGAAAACTGCTACTTTAAATAATAATAATATTCCATTGTTTTAATGTATTTTAGATCATATAAATGCAGCCTTGATGAGCAGAAGAAACCTATTTAAAAAACATGAAAAATCTTACTGATCCCAAACCATTACACAGACATAAAGACAGATATGACAGCTAAGACTGAGCTGAATCTTCCCATCAGCAGGTGATATATGAGCACTTTTAACAGGCCTTCACACTTTAGTGGTCAATAGAATTTTAGTTGATAACAAAAACAAGTAAGTGTGTATATGGTGTGTGTCTGCTGAGATGTGGGTCTATAAAGCGCTGCACTGAAGGCAGGCGGATGTAAATGCGTCAGCACCTCTCAGGTCGTTTCTGCCGTTAGGAGGAACTCGATGAGCGTCAAACTGACGCGTGTTATTCCTGGAAGCTGAACGCTCGCGAGGACCCTCAGACTTCACCTCGATCATCAGAGGAACCCACTTGTGCTTATTTCCTACAACAGCATCATCATCACAAACATAAGTGTCATAAGACATCTTAAAGTTTATAAAAGGAACATTATTAGTGTTCATTCATTCTCATTCCAGATAAAGCACTTTTAAACACCTCGCTTTTTTTGTCCATTTTTCTGCGACTCCTCATCAGTGTTTTTCTCTTCTCCAGAGTCGTCCGACTTGGCTTTCAGGTTCTCTTTACTCTCTTCATTTTCCCTCTTTCCTTTGGACTCTCGTTTGACCGCTGACTTCTTCACCACCTGACGGGTTCATCAAACGCAACAGAAGAACAATCAGAAACCCGTCTGACGCCTCTCTCGATCAGCTCTGTATGAAAGGAAACCGTCTCTAACCGGAGAGTTTCTTTACTCCCAGAGTCCATTAAAGCTGTATATGCATTCATACAGAAAATCATTTGAGATTACGGTCAAGATTTCTAAAACCGTCGTACCTGGACTTCCTTCGTCGCGATCTCTCCAGGAGTAGGCCAGTTGTTTGCGTCTCCAAAATCACCCACCTTCAAAAACAGAGCGAACGTTACAGCTGTTTCACAGTGACAGCTAATCACAAGAGAAGACTAACACTCGCAGCTGTTCCCTTTAATCAGACTGCAAAAATACAAAAGAGCTATCAGAAGCTGGACACTGCCAATAAAATCTAATCCAGGGGTTCTCACACTTTTTGGAGCCAGGGACCCCTCATAATTATAACGAAAACTAAGCATATACTTATAACAATTTGTTCTCTTAGATTCCATTGGAAGTTTTTTTTTTTTTATTAATTTGTTTTTGGATAAAGTTTCATTTTTTTTAATGTTTAATGTCATTTTAATTTTTCTGGACTCTGTTTTAATGGTTAAATTAAATCAAAAAGCATGTCTAATATTTGAAATCGTAAAACATAGAATTTAACAAGAATTTATTAAAGGTTTAAGAAGAATTTTTTTTTAGGGCCATATGAAATTATTTTTTCTCAAATTCTATTTTATCTTTCCCAAATTCAGTGCTTTCCATTTAGATTTTTCTGAATTGCATTTTAATGGTTTAATTAAATTTGTAATAATCTAAAAGCGTGTCTAATAAATTGAATTTAAAAAACTAACTCAAAGTAATATTTTATTAACATTTTTACAATAACATGGCCATATGAAATGTTTCATTTTCTTCAGACGTTCTGTGTTGTCTGTTTGAACTTTTTCTGGATTTATAATTTCACACAAATCTATTATAAATATTTACAGACACAAGTCCATATCATGATTTGATTAAGTGCACTAACCTACTTTTAATTTATTTATTGAAAACTTGCCAAATTTCATGTCATTCCGTGTTAAGCGCTAAATTACATTACTGGATACTGCCCGTGTTTCACAGACCCCTGACTATTGGTCATGGACCCCACTCTGAGAACCCCTGATCTAATTTATAATATATATCTAAACCGGATTAATCATCTGGACGTTTGTGAGGCTCCTGCACTGCACGCAGCATTAATGCTGAAATCCTTTATTATTTAGGGGCATCTGTGCTGAAGGATTTTATTCAGTCATTTTTATGCTGCTAATCTGGTAAATGTGTCTTGGCTCAGTCAAACACACTGATGCTTAAGAGACCGGCTCAGATGAACATCACTCACCTTCCCGCCGCGTCTCATTCTCGTGTTTCCCGCCTTCACAACCTTCGTGGGCCCAGAATGCTCTAGAACAGCAGAAGAAAGAGCACAACAATTAAAAACAGGTCAAATTATACCTATATAACTATTTTAAACAATTCAAAATAAGTTCTGATAATTGTTTTGCTCATATTACCACTAAACCAAAAAAAAAAGAAAGAAAAAAAAACCCACGATGGGTCACGAGGAGCGGTTTGTGGAGCGTAAACAGTGCCACAGAAGCCTGTTCGCGTTCTCATCATAAACACAAGCAGCATCTCAGAACATGACTAACAGAGACACATCACCGTAAAATCAAAATGAACAGTTCTTATTCAAGCAACACCACACTGTTTATTATGAATCATTTCTCTGTGAACTCCATCTCAACATCTGCTCTGAGTTTGAGACGCTTTAATGCGCATTCGGGAACGAACCACGTGCCAAACCTCTTCACACGCAAACAAGAAGCGCTTATCAATGAAAGACGAGCTTTATTTTAACAGCTTTCCACCAAAAATAAAAGCTTGGTTCAACAGTGCAAAAAAAAAACATTTTAACACTCAAGTTATTTTACAATGAAATATTGCTTTTTTATATTTTACTCAGTAGTAGTAGTAATAATAATAATAATAATAATAATAATAATAAGATTTTTTTTCCCCAAATTGTGCAGCACTAGAGTAAGAATATTCATAATTGCACTGTTGAGGTGTAGCCTAAATTTTGGTTTATCAAGATGATTTTGTCAGAACTCACATATGAATTTTCTGTATATCATTTTTGTTTCAATCCTGCTGTATATAATAACATAAGTTATTCTGAAACACTATTTCCTCTCAAACCACACAGAAATAAAACAACACCATGCAGAGGACACAAAACGTGTGACTGAAGACATCTGTGTTCTAGTAAACGAGAAAGATTTATAGGGCCCTATGATTTCCACGATGTGGAAAACGTAGACGGAATCGCGGAATCCAGTCATAAAAACAGAATTTACAGTTTAACGCGGAATGTCACGGAATTTGTCAAATTTTGAACGAATTAAAAGTAGGTCATTACACTTAAATCAAATCGCAATATGGACTAGTATCTGTAAATATTAAACATTTGATTTGAGTAAAACTAGTGTCATATCACGGCATTCACGGTAACCCGTCAAAATAAAAGTCAGGTTTAATTTGAAGACATTGTGCCAGAAATATATTACTATTGTTCAGCAGAATGTACATAGCCGCCTTCTACTACTACTAAAATGAAACAAACATTTTTTTTAAGGAATAATCACACAACATTTCTTCCATATTTTAATTTTAATAGTAAATCCCCTTTGTTTGCCAAAAAATAAAGTTTGCTTAATTTCCAATAATTAAAAGATAAATTAATGTTTTATGCCTTCATTTGATAACCAGAAAAATTTAAATTCACAACACAGAATCTCTGAGGGAAAAAAAAAAATTCATAAGGCTATTTTAAGAAAAAAATCAAATAAATTAAGTTGTTTTTCTGCATTCAAATGAGTAGACATGTTAAAACACAGAATTTGGTAACAATAAAACATATGGTGAGAAAAAATAAAACATTTCATAGGGCCCTAAACATGTAATTTTTGTTAAACTTTTAATAAATTGAAGTTTCATGATTTTAATTCATTAGACATGCTTTTTGATTAATAAAATTTAATTTAATCATTAAAAAGGAGTCGAGAAAAAAAATTAAATGGAAAAAAACGGAATCCAGAAAAATTAAAACTGTAAAAATGGAATTTGGAAAAAAATAAAATGGAATTTAGGAAAAAATAAAACAGATTTCACAGGGCCCTAGATTTACAGTCTTTAGGTCAGTGGCAAGAGATTTAAAGGGACAGTTAACCAAAAAAATGTATTCTGTAATCAGTTGCTGGTAGCCACTGATGTCAGAAATGATGAGAGAACTTCCATTTTTGTGTGAACTGTCCCTTTAAATCTGCTACAGAGTCAGAGCTGGTGAATGTGGTTTACAGGTTTCACAGAAAGAGCATGAAGTGAGTCAAATCAGCCACTATCATAATGCTTTACTAGTTGGGGTGAACTGATCATATCTGATGAAAGAGTGGAACAGATTTTCACTTTTGTTTGTGGTGTGGGTCAGGAGCTTGTGGCATGGGCAGAAATGTGAAAATGTTTGTGTAAATTAGTTCATTTGCACCTTTTAATGCATTTCAAACATTTTAAGTCTGTGATTATGACACACACAACAGCCCCACTAAGCAAGAACACAAAGACTTTAGAAAAACCTCATCAAGGCTTTACCTGCACGACAATTTATTCATTCATTAGTGAAAGTACAACTCAAAGAGCTCCTGACACAGAAATCGTGATATTTATGCCACATTAAAAACACTAATCATTACAGTATGTTTGATGTAGATGCTATAAATAAAAGTTATGATTTCAAATCTGTTATGACAGGAAAAACACACGTAGTGAGAGTGTCAGTAAATGATTTCTCATATATATTCTTTGATGAGAAACATAACCTAGTCCACTGAAATTACTCAAATTGATTATTTGTTGTCCAAATCCTTCAGTTGAACTGATTGGTGAATCGGTGAGACTCTGAACTCATGAGTCATTGTTCTGAATCACTGTAATGTTTCACATGCGCTTCAAGCACTTACAGTTTGAGAGAGTCAAGCTACTGGTTCTTAACAAGAAAAGTGAAACTTCATTGATATTAATACTGACTACTGAATTTTTCATGACAATCACATTTCCAGCCAGCAGGACTATCCAGCGATGTATATTGTGTGATGATATAACTGCTAATGCTGTGATATGAGATGATTTAATGTTCTCTAACTGCAAAAGATAAACTTCAGTTAATGACCTGAAACACAAAGCGCCTCAATCTGAGATTCATCCCTTAAAATGCATAACATTAACAAAATTGATAGTCAACAATATTTGTTTTTTCATTTGTGTCTAGTTCAGGCATATATTCAGCTGAATTAAGACAAAGTTACTCATTTGCTCATTTGTTCTGCTCATTTGCTTAATTTTTTGCTCCCAGATTATAATATCTGGCACTGAGACAGTAGAGAATGAAATGCAAGTGAGCTAAAATTCATGGTATAATAACTGATATCGTCTCTGTTTGAGTGTAATGAAGGTACGTGATCTGTTTTGGTCTCAGAGTCAGCCTCTCCTCCAGCTGCTGTAACTAACAACCCTAAACCTGACCTTTAACGTAACCTTTAACCTGACCCTAACTCAATCCTCACAGAAATACACTGCCAAGATTCCCCAGGAGGAAAAAAACACATACAAATCAAACGTACACTATCACTACAAAGGTCAACAGGCAAATCAGTTCAATTTGTGAGCAAAGCGATCCGCTGAAGCAACTAACTTCACAACCGATACAGGTCATCAGTGGTCAGTCTGGAGGCCTGCAGTCTAATCCGTCCTGCCCGGTTCATAATATACTGAACATTTTGAGAATTCTCATAACAGAAAGATCTCTAACACTGTGTTTAGCAAAGCATCTGAACTGAAATCTGAATGGTGTTAGAGCTCAGGGCCCTTATTAAAGGGCTGAAATGTAATGAAGTGTACAGTCTGAGTGAAGCACAGCACAGCGTTCATTCACACATGAGCAGCTCACAATTAAAGTTTTCAGCGACAAACAAATTTCTTATGCTCAATACATTCTTATACCTTTAACATGTATCCAGAAATGCATTATTTTCATATTCACATCATTTCCAACATCTTTGTTGATGGGTGATTACAGTATTTCACTAGATTTGTAATAAATGCACATTTCTCAATCTGTTTTCAAACGCAGTTTTCTGTTCAAATAACAGCTCAAGGATTAAACTCCTGCAAGTCAAGAAAATAAGAATTTTACTACTGTACTATAAAGAAAAAGGAGTTTACGTATGATTTTTTTCTTTACATTTTATAGTGCAGCTGCATTACAACAGTAACACATTACTGTCTTAAACAAACATACAACACTATTATTATTATTATTTTTAATTGTTTGGTTTCCAAAAACACCAGTGCGAATGTAATGTGGACTGAAACACTATCACAACTAAAGACTTTTTTCTTGGGTTGCAGTTCAAACCAGATGTCGCATTTAATATTCAAATCTACTAAATGTTCTAATGAGAATGTCCCCTACAGGGCCCAAGGCCCACCGCCATATAAAACATCACACATGCAAACCAACACTCAATTCACTGAACTCACCAAGCAATCATTCAAAAGTAAAAGTGGAGCAGGCAGTGCTGTCATCAGACTGACTCTGACTCTAAAACAGACATTAGAGCTCAGCTAACGTTCATCTGCATCAGCCTGAGAAACACATCTGAAGCTCTCAGCAGAGCTGGCGCAAACCACGCTGTCCTTGTGCTGAGGAACTCTGGGATAGCAGCTCAATCAGTGCTGCCAACTAATTTTCAGAGAAAGTTGCTAAAGGAAGGTCAATTTGTTACTAAATGACACTGTGATGTCATTGCGTGATGACATCATTGCTTAAACACAAAATTGTCACATCATCAAATCTCAGCAAAAGTATATATTTTATATATATGTTAATTTAGGGTTGTTTGTAACATAATATGTATAATATTAAAATATAAAACTATTTTTAAATGCATTAAATTATTATTTACAAATTTTTGAATGATTACAATTTAATTTTTTTTTTATAGCTCGTATACTAGTAATAACACACATTCTCAACAATTATGCTTTAATCAGTGTGTTAGTAGTTAGTTAGTGAGCTACACTCCAAGAAAAGTCTGTAAAAAGAGAGCACAATCTACTATGTTAATATAAAAGAATTTTCTGAATTGGTTTTTTACCTGCATTTTAAATTACGCATTGTGTTTTCAGATTACAGGCTTACAATGGATAATGTCCTGGAAAATGACTAATATCTCTTCCATTTTTCTTACAGTGTACTAACTGATCAACAATCACAGGTACAAGCTGCTAACAAACTGTATCATAAATTAACAATTATTAAATTGAACAATTCCAAATAGCAGCTAACTCAATTCACGCGTTGTGTGTACTGCTAGGCATCTTTAGTTTTCCTCTTTTTGTGTAATTTGGATAGAAAATGTGTGCCTTTATATTGTCTGAGTCACTAATCAAAAGTTGCCAAATAAATCTGAAAAATAGCTAAATTTGTTGCTAGGTGCTTTTGAAGAAAAAGTTGCTAGGGTAGTCTGAAAAGTTGCTAAATTTAGCAACAAAACTACTAAGTTGGCAACACTGAGCTCAATGAGCTCCACTGCCAACAGCCCTTCATCATCATCATCATCATCATCATCAGCACTTTCTGCTGCAGAAATAAAGCCATGCGCTCAATGAGGTCCGCCTGCATATTCAGTGTCAACCTGCTCTCAGGCTAACTGCTAACAAACACGCGTGTGTGTGTGTGTGTGTGTGTGTGTGTGTTAAACACCAGGACAGACGCTCATAAATCCGCATTTCAAGCGAATACCGGATTCAAACCGCTTTTACTCGAATCCGAGCGAGTTCGTGACAAGCACGTGGATCTCACACGTGTCGCTCCATAACAAACGGCACATTCAGCACACACAACATAATATCATAAACAATCACGCATTTCATCTGTTCTAACAATAATACTCTGAGTTTGTGCAGCTCTTTGCTAATAAAGAGCCATCAGTCCTGGCCTGTCAGATCAGCTCAAACAGGCTAGGCCGCTAATGCTAATGCTAACCCGATAGCCATTTGTTCAGAAAAGCGGTTAGGGTCAAGAATAACAAGACTTTCTGTGTCTCAAATGTAATTATAACATCAAACAATCAGGATTGTTCCACATCAGCACGTCTTTGCGTGATTTACGATCTCGAAACGCCCTGAATCACCGACTCGAGGCCTAACGTTACCGGAGCTAACTCTCCTGTCATGAGTGTCTGCTGAGGAGAACCGATCCGGTTTAACGTTACACTGACAAACACGATAAACTGCAGACAAATGACATCACAGATTGTCGCTTTCTGCAGCCTAGCGCCCTAACTAGTGCAAATCTGAGGTAAAACCACGACACCTCCGCTCCACACAGACAGAAACACACAGAAACCCGGTTTTGTCGGTAAGTTACCGTTCAGTGTTTGTCCGTTGACTCCGCTCATCTTCTTGGTCCAGGGGTTCACCTTGGGCGGAGGAGCCTCGGTAAACTCCTTCGAAGCGTCTTCGTCTGGGTTCAGGCTCTCTTTCGCTTGGCTGTTGCTCTCATCTTTGACCCGCTTGAGGCTCTGCTCCTTCCCCGGGAAACCTCCGTCTTTCTCGGCCTGGAGTCCCTCCTGCTCGCCCTGCTGGAGCAGCGGGTTGTTCGGTAGGAGAGTCTCCACCTCAGCGGCCATTTCTCCGCTAACAAACCCCTCAGATCCGCCGCGATGTGCTGCCAGAAGATCGACACTCCACCCCCAGACCAAACGGCTTCAGTCTAAGACGCAGAGCGGTGGAGTGCAGTTAAAACATGTAAAAGAACGCTGGGAACCTTTAAAAATCGGGCTGGGCTTCGCTACTTACAGCAGTGTGAAAGAACCACGCGTTGGACGTGAGCGCGCACGTACGCGCAGCGGGGCGTGGCGATACAGACCGCGACACCACGTGACAGGCCTATGCGGCGCGTGTTCGCGCACGCAGCGACGTGAGTTTTGTTGTGAAACTCTGTAAATGTGACCCTGGAGCACAAAACCAGTCATAAGGGTCAATTTTTGAAATTGAGATTTATACATCATCTGAAAGCTGAATAAATACGCTTTCCATTAATGTACGGTTTGTTGTATGCTATTTGAAAATCTGGAATCTGAGGGTGCAAAAAATCTTGAGTAAATCACCTTTAAAGTTGTCCAAATGAAGTTTTTAGCAATGCATATTACTAATCAAAAACGAAGTTGTGATATATTTACGGTAGGAAATTTACAAAATATCTTCATGGAACATGATCTTTACTTTATATCCTAATGATTTTTGGCATAAAAGAAAAATGGATCATTTTGACCCATACCATGTGTTTTTGGCTATTTCTACAAATATACCTGTGCTACTTAAGACTGCTTTTGTGCTCCAGGGTCGCAAATAGGGTTTATTTTCAAAATGTCATTCTTCTAATGAGGAATTTGTAGAACAAAAATTGCAACATGTGGATTTAGTGGTTCAAAAACAAGCCTTCACTGCAAAAATTATTTTCTTACTCAGTATTTTTGTCTTTGTTTTCTAGTATAAATATCTAAACATTCTTGAATCAAGATGCATTTACTTGACAAGTAAAATGACTTAAGATATTAAGTACTGTTTTCAAAAAAAAATAAATTATAAAAATTTTGAAAAGAAGCAAAAATATCTGCTAGTGGGGTAAGAAAAATAATCTTAATTCAAAGGCTAAACATGATTTTTTTTCTTGCCCTATTGGCAGATATTTTTGCATGTTTTAAGCAAAAATTAACAAAATTTAGATTTTTTTTTTTCAGAAAAAAGGAGACAATATCTCAAGTCATTTTACTTGTAAAGTCATCTTGATTCAAGAATATGTAGATATTTATACTAGAAAACAAGACAAAATACTAAAAAAAAATTTTTTTTGCAGTGTTCCAGCCAATCAGAACCCTTAATTATTTTCCTCAAGAGTTTGATCTATTTAAGTCATACAAACAAAATTGTGCTTTTAAACTCCAGTCCAGAGTTGTAGTTCAACCACTAAATCTGTGATGCTGTTTGTAAACGCTCATTGGAACTGTGTTTTCAGGAAACATCAAATCATTGTAGGCTACTTTTGACACTTAACTTTGCTGATCTAATCTAACAGAACTGCACCAAAGAACACTCAACATACACATTGATTTGAAATGCAATATTAGTGATATAGTGAATGAAAAACTGTAAACTTCTCAATTCTCAGTAAACATTAGTTGGAGTTTCTATTGGAACAATTGAATTATGGATCCAAATAAAATGTAGTTTGCTGTGCATGAAAACTGCGGGTTTGTTCATGAGTCTCTGATGATCTGCAGCTCTTCTCTGAAAGCTCTGACATGCGTGCTGTGAGCTCTATTGTTGAAGCTCTTCAGCAGTGAATCGGCTCCTGGCTCCAGCATAAAAAACCCAACTCAGCAGCTGGTCAGCAAATCACAGCCTGACGCTTTAACCGTAGATTTGCTTGATAAGCAGTGCATGCTGGGAAGAGCGGCACAGGTCAAAGGCACTTCAATCCATTCAGCCCACAAACACCAGCATTTTTCACTTTTCATAAGTCTTATTGCTGTGTTTTTATTTTCAAACTCCCTGACATGTTATTTCTTATAATTAGGGGGCAAGCCCTGGAGGGTCTGTAGCTCCTATTGTTTCTGTTAGTTTTCGTTTTTTTTTCTTCCCGAATGGGAGTCAATGGCAGCCCTATGAACAGAACATAGGAAAATGGTGAAAATTGGCACAATTATTGGGGCGGTTCTCAACAGAACCCTGACCAACTTTGGGATCTCTAGGACCAACTCTGTAGCGCCACCACCAGCTCAAAAATTCACTTTCAAATGGTTATATCTTCTGACTAACTGGTTAATCTGATTACTCTCATCATGATCAATTGATCAATTGAAATGAAACTCAGTGCACTTCATCAGCACCATGATCTGAGGGCACATGTGAATAGAGAGATACCAAAAATGAATATTTTCTCAGCTTTTGAACAATTTGTCAGAAAATCATGATCTTGGTGTCTTGGTTCCTTGGGTCATGCCAAATTGTTCCATGATCGGATTAACCACATGACATTTTGAAATTTGTCATAAATTGCAATATCTTTTGAACCATTTTACATATTGGCACAAAAATTGGTAGGGATCATTGACAGCATGTCCCGGAGGTACGTAAGAAGTTTGAACACAGCGCCAGCTAGTGTTCCAGAGGATCTTTACAAAGATGCTTATAACTCATTCCCCCGGTTTCACAGACAAGGCTTAAGCCTAGTCCTAGACTAAAATGTAAGTCTGAGCTCTTTCAACTGAAACAACTTGCACTGACTGATCTTAAAATATATCAGTGCCTTTGTTTTGTCTCAATATGCACACCAGTAATGTTTTTTTTTTTTTCTAAGCATGTTTATAAAAATTACTTAAATGTCCTAATTGAACTATGGCCTAATCCTGGCTTAGTTTAAGCCCAGTCTGTGAAACCGGGCCAAAGAGTTTTAGTTACCATTGACTCCCATAGTATGGACAAAAATACAACAGAAGGCAATGGGAACCAAAGCTCTTTGTTTACCAGCATTCTTCAAAATATCTGTAATACAGGTTTAGAACAACTTGGGTATGAGTAAATGTTAAAAGAATTTACATTTTTGGGTGAACTATCCCTTTAATATATTCACAGCAGTCCAATCTATGAAATATAAAAACCCCATGGTTGAGTTGTGTAGCTGCTGCATTGCATCTGTCTTATGTTCTAATTTCCTCTAATTTACTCTTTTATCCCCGCTTTATCCCACACTTATTGCTCTCACTCTATAGCATACTTCTTTTCTTTACCCTAATTCTATTCATAGTTTTCACGTGACATCACACCCTCACAGGAATGCCCAATGGAGGCCAAAACAAGGCTTTCCTCCACTGACCGCCAGTAATTTTTACGAGGTTTGCAGTAAGTAGCAATCTAGTAACACACATAATAAAGACCAAATTCAGTATACACCTTATTGATGATGCATACTTTGTACAGACAAGTGGATGAACCCAGAACATAAACCCAATGTCCAAAGTTTCTCATTAAATGTTTTCCCATATAAAACCATTACAAAGAAAACACCATTTAGTGCATTGCGTTCATACTCGGAGCTTATCTGCTTGCCTATATAAAGTATGCATCATCAATAAGATCTGTACTGAATTAGCTCTTTTAATATCACTGTTTTAATACATTAAGGCACTTTAACGTTTTATAATGTCATGCTGTTTTTAGTGATGGAAATACTACAGCGGGTGCTTTATATGAATTGCAAATGGCCAAAACTTGCATTTTGTTCACATATCATTGTTTTATTCTTTTAAGAGGTGATCTAAATATTTGTGGATTGGAAAGATATGGAAAATTGACATGCTTGTGCTGCAGTTCTATGGATGTTTTGCCCTCCAGGTCTTTGAGCCGGTCACGTGACTGAAAACTATGAATTGAACATTCCTAATTCTCTAACTTATTATTCATTTTCTTCCTTACAGAGTCAGAGCAAAGAACGTGGGAGCTTTATGTCTGGAAACAGCTTTCATAACCAGAGGTGCACCATATAATGTTATGATAAACAAAAATGCTTTGGAGAGGTGCAGTTTTGTGCCATTGCAAATAATGACAGCATCAATATATCTTAAAATATAACATGCAGGAAAAGTAGAATGTGTAAGAATATTGTTTTTATTTCTTTAACTAATTTTTAACAATGTTCTCACATTCATAGGATGGAATGTCTATGGCGTGATCTAAAAGTTTGTGTCAGCTCCAAGTATTGTGAAACACAATAAAGCCCGGAGAGAGATCACCTGATTTATCCTCTGCCAAGGAGATTTTCTAATCGAAAGGCACATCACGGATAGTGAGAATGAGAAATGCTGTAAGTGACTAAGATTTCTCCTTCAGCATGGAATCCAACTGAGTGTCATAAAACACAAAGTGGGCCGGATGGTTGTAGAACTTAGTGATGGTGTTCAGCGTGGTGCAGTCATCTGGATCCACAAACGCCAGATCTTTCACAAAGAGGATATCTATGATATTGGTCCGTTCATCCTCATAAACTGGAATGCAGTCTTTGAGCCCAATATCCATGCCAATTCTTTCTCAGCGGTTTCTAGACATAACAGATCCTGAACATGTGATGTAGGGAATGAAGGGCCCACACTATAATGCTACACAAATATATGTGGTTGTTTCAGGTCAAAACCTTTAACGTGGCTTTACACAAACAAAAATAATTTTCTTTGAATTCATATAAACAATCTGCAGATTGTGCAAAAATAATAAACACTCAAATAAATAAATACACAAATTTGTGCATATAGATAATTAAATGTGTGAGGGGAATAAATAAATGCATGAGAATTGTTTTTAAATCTATATTTCTATTTTTCTTTAATTATGCATTTTTTTCTATAATTCTGTCTTATGTTACCTTTATGCCTCATGTTAAAGAAAGAATGAAAAATAATGAAGTAAATGAATCAGAATAATTCTAAAATATAAAAATATAGCATTTCAGTTTTGCATTTCATGAACATCGTCTGTTGATGAATTGACAAAGTTTGCTTTATTATAAGAGTAGATATTTCTTCTTCTTCTTCTTGTAGTGTTTATTGGCGGTGAGTTTTGGTGCAGCTGAGCTGGAGTGTGGAGTGATAATGAGAAGGATCAGTAGCGTAGCCAGAAACGGGACTCTGGGTGTGCATCAGAAAAACTGGGTATGCCACATTTATTGCCAAATTATTGTGCAAAAAAATCCGACTCTGCGTAACTAACCTTACAGAACAGAGCGGGCTGATATAGCCTAGGCTACTCATAACTCAGGCTCGTTACGTGCCCCTCCAGATTCTTCTTGTGCTCCTCTGTCATCCTCAGGATACTTATTTTTTTGTGATTGGAGCCTACTTGTTCATGTATGAAGTAAAAAAGTATTTTTGTAAACAATCAAACAATAAAGAAAGAAAGAAAGAGAAAGAAAGAAAGAAAGAAAGAAAGAAAGAAAGAAAGAGAAAGAAAGAAAGAAAGAAAAAGAAAGAAAAAGAAAAAATAAAGAGAGAGGATTTGCCATTGTTTCACATTCCCGACCACTGCTGCTGTTTCAGGCATCGCCACAGCTGCTTCTTTTAGATGATTATGCACTGTATGTGCTCATATCAACTTGATTATTAGCCTCTATTGCGCTTACTGCAGGACATGGAGGCGCCCGTGCAGTCCCTTGCATTTTTCTTTTCCTGCGGAAAGAACTTTTTCTGATTTATGTACACTCACGATAACACCAAAAGGTTTATTTATTTATTTATTTATTTATTTTCTAATAGAGAAAATGATGTGAAATGGAGAAAGATGTGAAATGGAGCGCGTCACAGCAATGAACCGGCTGCTTGCCCCACAAAGAAATCCAAAGAAAGCTTGAAATGTCTATTAAACGAACCAATTAAAAAAAAAAAATCTAATTAGTTGGAATGAAAAGGTGCATATCTCTATTGAAGACAGGTTCATGTGGAGATGGCGAGAGCAGCTTCTGCTTTCGGAAACTTCATCTTTTCAGCCGACACTGACTGAGAAGAAAGCACAGTTTATTAACAAATAATTAAAATGTTTTCATTTCCCCCAGCACATTCATAATCATTATTTTTGCCGGTGCAAGCTTTATGGGCGTGCTTGAGTGCGGAATAGGCTATACACCTGGATGGTTAGGTTATTATATTAATCAATTTAATATAAACGTGTGACTAGTTGAATAGAAAAATCTTTAGTCGGTGGCAGCTCTACTTGGCATGAACCAATCTGTTTTTAAAATAAAATACTGTGACATTTTGCCTGCTAATCACTTCACGTTATATTGCAATGCATGAGTTACGCATGCGTAACGAGTCAAATGTTTTTAATTTATTGAATTTTTTTTGTGTAGGAGAAAAAGGGGTGCTTTGGTCTTTCTTAGGGATGCTGGAGCATCTGCTTGACCCTCCTTAGCGACGCCCATATTTATTACGATTATAAAAAATAATTCTGCATCTATTTTTAGGTGTGCCAGCTGCCACTGTGGGTGGCACCGCACAGCCTGGCACACCCGTGGCTACACCCCTGAGAAGGATAAAAAAAAAAAATACTTATATTCTCATTAAGTTTCCTGTATCTAGATAACTTATTATCACTCTTCTGAATTTTCTATTCCCTAATATTAGTTCTAATGTCATATTATTTACACCTTCTGATTGCATCTTTGTTTCCAGCATCTGTCTCTCTTTACTCTATGCTCTACACTGTAATAAAATATGCTCAACTGTTTCAGTTTCACCACAAAATCTACATAATCCAGAAGGATGTTTCCTGATTTTCTGTAAATTTCCATTTAAAGATGAATGTCCTAATCTTAATCTTGCTATTATTACTTCTTCTCTTCTTTAGAGAATTTTGTAATCCTAATTTCTTCAGGATTTTATACATATTTTTACATCAATTTCTAAATAATTTTTTAGCATGTTTATCTGCCATCTCGTTTCCATCTATTCCAACATGTGCTGAGACCCAGAAAAATGAAACAACCCTGTCATGATGAGCATGAAGGAGAAGATATTTCATCAGCAACAAAATCATATACATTTCAAAATAAGAGTCCTGGGGTATTTTGATCTTGTTTACAATTAAAAGTCCTGTATTATGGATATTTTTTCTGGTTAATATTGGTACTTTTGTTACAAAATAAACAGTATCTAACATTTAATTCAATGTCAGCTCTTGTAGCTTCTGTCTGGGCTGCCCCATCAAATGAAAGAAAGACTGAGAACATTATTTAGCACTTATTATTACTAGTTTTATTTAATTATTATTATTATTATTATTATTATTATTATTACTAGTGTAAACACAGTAATCTATTTATAACAGTTATGTATTATCACACACACATACAATTATAATTACATAATTCTTAAATATAGACGCAGAAATATATAAACATCTAGACTAGAGTACGTTTTCAGAATCAGAATCAGAATCAGAATCAGAATCAGAATTATCTTTATTCACCAAGTGTGCACAGACACACAAGGAATTTGTTGCGGAGCTCTTGTTACATACATACATACATATACATATCTGACATGAGAACAGAAAACATTTAAATAGTAAGACTTAACAATAAATGATTGTAACGTGTATAAATCTGGAACAGAAGATTTCTCTACAGATTTGTGCATTATTTACTATGGAAGCCCGTTTCCGCCACTGAGTAAAAAATAAAACAAGGTAATTGCAACTTTTTATCTCACAATTCGGACTTTTCTTCTCACAATTGTGAGTTTATATCTCAGAATTACCTATTATTTTTTATTCAGTGGCGGAAACGGGTTTCCATAATTTACTCTATATACAGCTGTATAAATAAACCCTGATAGCACACGTACATCTCTGAGACGTCTGTTTGATGTCTGCATTTACATCTGCAAGATGTAGTTTTTGAGTGTTTGCTCATCTGCAATACGTCTATAAGACGTCTCCTTTTAGATGTCAAATAGACGTCTATTAGATGTCTTTAAGATGTTTATGATTTTGAATGTATGTAAAACTGACATCTGAAAGACGTCTGTCAGACGCTTGTAGACAGCAGATGCTTTCCAGATCAAGAGATCTTTAACAGACGTCTAGCAGACGTACATGTGCTATCTGGGAAGAGATATGCATATGTATTCACATAAACCTTGAGAAGGAGGCAGTAATGGGAGATGGAGGAGCGGAGCAGTGTTAGCTGTTTGAGCTGGAGATGGCATGTGGGGGGGGGGGTGCCTAGATGTTCTGGTGCTTGTTCTTTCTTGTTCTTTGGAGTACGTTTTGTATTCTACTAAATTATTTTGCTTGTAAATGTCTTCTTGTATCCCTATATTAGGGAAAAATACATTATTTTATACGTTCATTGCATTGCTCCCCTGAAGTTTTTTTTAATGCGCTCCTTGAAGAAAAAGCAGTTGTTTTTAAGTTTCGTAGAGAGCGCGCGGTTCACTCCAGTCCAGCAGGAGGCGGAAGTGTGATTTTATTTTTCGCCTACAACAAAGATGGCGTCTCCCATGGAACACGAGGATTCATGTGAACAAGTAAGTTTTTGTGTTTTACACTATCGTGCGTTGAAGATCCGTTATATATCTGAATCTGTTTTAATATACATTTACAAAATAAATCAAAAAGCTTGATAATTAAGTTGTAAAAGGTACGATAAACGGTAATAATCGAGGATAAAGGCTGTCAGCGCAGAACGCGGCGCTGGCTGCTGCTCTTCATGCTGGTGTTTCGCTGTTTGTGCAGGAGGAGGAGGCTAAAGAAGAACCCAAAGCACACAAGATCAGAGACACACCAGAAGACATCAAACTAGAGGCCATCGTCAACACGATCGCGTTTCATCCCAACCAAGACATCTTAGCAGCTGGAGACATTTACCTGTGAGAGCACCTGACAAACTCATCAGCCGCTGTGTTTATGTCCAGAGATGCTAACACTAACAGTCATTTCAAGCTGAACTCCTTTACACTTAAATCTGATCCAGTCACAACCTATTAGACAGATATTACTCAAACTTTAAGCTGTTTTAGAGCAAAATTAGGATTTTTCATGTTTTGCAAGTCTCTTCTGCTCACAGACTCTGTGATCTCCAGGTTTTCATACTCCTGCACCGAAGGAGAAAACAAAGAGCTCTGGTCATCAGGACATCATCTAAAGTCCTGCAGGAAAGTGCTGTTCTCCAGCAACGACAGAGTCAGTGTTTGCATCTCCTTTCATCACTTCACCATCATTCAGTTCTTCACTTATTACTCCACTGACTCTACAGCAGATCTCAGTGATCTCTCTGTTCCTCAGAGCTCTTCAGCGTGTCTAAAGACAAGGCCGTTCACATCATGGACGTGGAGGCTGGAAAACTGCTGACGCGCATCCCCAAAGCTCACAAGTACCTGATGCTCCTGTTCAGGTCATAAAAAGAGTTATGTGTGACCCTGGAGCACAAAAGCAGTCATAAGTAGCACAGGTATATTTGTAGCAATAGCCAACAATACATTGTATGAGTCAAAATTATCCATTTTTCTTTTATGCCAAAAATCATTAGGATATTAAGATCATGTTCCATGAAGATATTTTGTAAATTTCCTACTGTAAATATATGAAATCTTAATTTTTGATTAGTAATATGCATTGCTAAGAACTTCATTTGGACAACTTTAAAGGTGATTTTCTAAATATTTAGATTTTTTTGCACCCTCAGATTCCAGATTTTCAAATATTGTTCTATCCTCTTCTCGAGGGCCCCATCAATGCTCTGCTGCTGGTGGATGAGAATATATTTGTGACGGGCGATGACGAGGGAACGCTGAAGGTTTGGGACGTGAGGAGAGGAACCTCGTTCATGGATCTGAAGCACCATGAGGATTATATCAGTGAAATCACCATCGATCAGGCCAAACGAACCCTGCTCACCTCCAGGTGCCTTCATGCTCTCTTTCTGTAAAAGAAACACCGCTGACTGTGAAATCTAAATAAAATACAAATTTTATTTCTATAAAACATTTAAAACAACAGCTGTTGACCAAAGTGCTTTCAGCATCATTACATAATCACACAAACAAAATTAAAAATTAAATCCTGATCGCTCTAATCAATTCTAAAAGCTATACTAAAAAGATACGATTTCAATCTAGACTTAAAAGCATCCACAGATGAGAAAGATTTAATATTCATTGGAAGAGGGTTCCATAATCATTGAGCAGCCACTGAGAAAGCCCCTTTGATTTTAATCTAGCTTTAGGAACATGAAGAATCATCGACGACTTGAAGATCTCATATTCCTTGTATTTTGAGAAGGAATCAAAAGGTCAACAATATATTTTGGGCAATGCATCAACAAAACCTTAAATTCAATTCTAAACTGTACAGGCAACCAGTGTAAAGAAACCAAAACTGGGGTAATTCTCTCTCTCTTCTTCGTGCAAGTCAAAAGTCTGGCAGCAGCATTTTGCACTAATTGAAGCTGAGATAATTCATACCTATATATACAGAATATGATGCATTGCCTTTCCTACATTAGGCATGATAAGTGTGCAAACTGATGTTTGATTTGACTTTGTTTTGTTTGTAGCGGTGATGGCACTATGGGTGTGTTCAATATAAAAAGACGGAGATTTGAACTGCTTTCAGAGTTCCAGAATGGAGATCTTACCTCTGTTTGCATTATGAAAGTGAGTCATTAGTGATAATGCGCCGTGGTCTTTTTGTATTTTTGCTTTGTTTCTTTACAAGCAGTCCAAAATATGTGTATAGTACAGATACACATTATATGTAATATTTTAATACGTTTCAGTTTGTCTAACCAGATTAAGTATTGTATGCAATGCCAAAGTGAGCTGTTTTCCATGAATGGGTTAGGGTTATGTTACAAACAAGGTGGATAACGTAGGCTAGTTTTAATCATTGCAAACCTCTTTTTCACGCACAGAGAGGCTGTAAGGTGGTTTGTGGATCCAGCGAGGGCAAATTATACATTTTTAACTGGAATGGTTTTGGTGCCACCAGCGACCGGTTTGCGGTTCAGGCTGTGGATTGTATTGTGCCCATTACAGACAGTATTCTGTGCGCCGCCTCCACAGACGGCGTTATCAGGTGAGCCGCATTACATTCTTCATTTGAATATCTGTTAAACTGTAATTTATTTCTGTGATGAACAGCTGAATTTTCAGCATCATTACTCCAGTCTTCAGTGTCACATGATCCTTCAGAAATCATTCTAATATTCTGATTTGCTGCTCAAGAAACATTTCTGATTATTATCAATGTTGAAAACAGTTGTGCTGCACAATATTTTTTGGAAGCAGTGATTTTCAGGATTCTTTAATGAATAAAAAGGTAAAGAACAGCATTTATTCAAAATAGGAGTCTTGTGTAACAATATACACTACTGTTCAAAAGTTTGGGATCAGTAAATTTTATTTTATTTTATTATTTTTTTTTTTTTTAAACACTTACCTGCAAAGGTACATCAAAAACTATGCACAAGTGTACCAAGGACAAAAGTCACACCAAATGTTGATTTGATTTGGTTAATAGAAGTTAATTGATAATAAAATCTTTTTGTGACTTTATTTTTGAAAGCATCCTCACTTTACAGCATTTTTACACAAGGTTTCTTGAAGCGTCTTGGAGACGTTGCCACAGTTCTTCTGCATTTTTTTATAAAGTATTCTTCAGCAAGTTCTGTGCAGTTCATTTTTACACAAGGTCTTTGTTATACTTTTTCTCTCTTTTTTCGCTTTATACGATACAGTTTGTGTCAAAGCAGCTTTACAGTATCAACAGAAAAACAGTTGCAAGAGGACAATAAGAGTCATTTTTCCAGTTAAACTCAATTCATTGATAATTCTTGATATACTTCTGAGAATACTCAGGAATTTAACTGCAAAGTTCATATTTATAGTGAATTATTATGAAAGTAAAAGCCTTCATGCCAAGATTGATAACTATAACTATGAACATAAAACCAAGGGATTTCCAAACCGCAGCTATAACACAGTGGAACAATAAAAACACTGATAGCCAATCAGAATCCACTGACTTTACAGCTTAAGCATTTAAAGCAACAGTAAAAGAGTTGGCTGTCAATCAGAATCTTTCCTACCATAGACTCTAATAAGTGACCCTGGACCACAAAACCAGTCATAAGGGTCAGTTTTGTGAAATTCAGATTTATACATCATCTGAAAGCTGAATAAATAGTTTGTTAGGATACTACAATATTTGGCTGAGATACAACTATTTGAAAATCTGGAATCTGAGGGTGCAAAAAAATCTAAATATTGAGAAAATCACCTTTAAAGTTGTCCAAATGAAGTTCTTAGCAATACATATTACTAATCAAAAATTAAGTTTTGATATATTTACGGTGGGAAATTTACAAAATATCTTCATAGAACATGATCTTTACTTAATATCCTAATGATTTTTGGCATAAAAGAAAAATGGATAATTTTGACCCATACAATGTATTTTTGGCTATTGTTATAAATATACCTGTGCTACTTATGACTGCTTTTGTGCTCCAGGGTCACATATAGTTAATGTGACACTTATAGTTTTGGTTGTACACCTGTGTATCAATAAAACACCTCCAGATGCTCATTACATCTCTCCTCTTCTGAAACTGATTCAGTCTTCTGTTTGCAGAGCGGTCAGTATTCTGCCGAATCGTGTAGTGGGCAGCGTTGGGCAGCGTGCGGGTGAGTCCATCGAGGAGATCGCCAGATCCAGAGACACACGCTTTCTGGCCAGCTGCGCTCACGATGAGCTCGTCAAGTTCTGGGACATCTCCAGCTTACCTGACATGAAAGTCAACGATTACCGGCGGAGGAAGAAAAAAGACAGACGCCTCAAAGCTCTGAGCGACAAAGCTTTCGATACAGGACAGGATTTCTTCACCGGCCTTTTAGACTCAAGTGAGGAAAACAGTAAAAAAGAAGACGACGACGACAGTGACAGTGGAAGCGACTGAAAATAAGTCATGGCAAAAACTCCTGTTATATTGTATTGCCATTTGTATATTTCATGTATATTTTCTGAATCAGTTAGTATGTATGTATTTGTATAATATATCATTTTAGAATCCATGCAGTGGTGTCATATTATTTGTTGATAAAAAAAAAAAAATCTCAAAACAAAAGCAGAAATTTCTTCAGCAAAGAATGTAACAAAGTTCATGTTCATTTTAAACAGACAGTTTTTGAAACAAAGGTTTGTATTGTGTTTTGTTTACTAACCAGTCGAGGGACCACAATACTAAAAACTACAATACATTTTTTGCAATTAAGGTGCAAAATTTCATTGTAATTAAATTTCAAGACAAACATGATGTTAGTAGCTTATTTCAACAAATTTTAAAAGCAAACCACATATTCAGAATATTTTGAGGTATATTTTAGCACAATAACTGTAAAAAAAAAAAAAATCCACAGATGTGATGTTTGAATTTATATTTGTAAAGTACAAAACTTTTCAGATGCTGCATTATTTCTAGTTCCCTAATTTGTGACGTTTTGACTCTTGTACTGACTGTCAGATTTCCTGGATTTGGGACATTGTCAAATCAATCTGAATAACACATGCTGAAATTCATGGTTGTAGTAATTACAAAGAAGCACCAAAGAATCTTTAAAGTTTCGCTAATCTTTATACTGGCTGATTTAGTTAAAATGACCTTTATATAAAGCCATTCTAAGTGGAAGCTCTCAGGTTTAGGTCATGTCTTGATTTGGTCTAGATCTTCAGGGTTTGTTTGGATTTTCTTTAAAAACCTTTAAGATCTCTGATGAAACCTTTAACCCTCATCCACTGCGAGCGAAGCTGATTGGCTACTCGAGACTGACTGGAGTAGATGAGAAGTCTCTGGCCCGTTCAGGAAAGGAAACAAAAACTGCTTCCTCAGGATCGATCACCAGAACGTCTCCATTCTTGCTCTCATCTTTCACCAGAACAAGAAAGGCCTTGGCAACAACATCAGCCCTGCAATGAAAACCCTTGAATTCAAACCCTTGCTTTATCTGTTGCGTATCTCTCTCCTGAAAACAAAGGATTGTCAACTGTTGTAGAATTTTTCTTGATCAAAATAAATTGCCCTTGAGAGGTTTTGAAGCCAGTAAGACTGTTGATCAGACAACAAAGTCGAGTTACAGTTTGCAAAGGTAGCTCCAGAATGTCTGTTTTCCACTCTTTCATACGGCTGAAGCTGTTCACAGTATTCCGTATATGCACCATTGTATTTTGGGACAGGTATCTTTTACCATATACATGAGTTCTTAAAGGATGATCAATAGCTGTCATATATGTATTTCTAGCTGTTCAACGGATTCTTTCCATATGTGACTCTGGAGCACAAAAGCAGTCATAAGTAGCACAGGTATATTTGTAGCAATAGCCAACAATACATTGTATGGGTCAAAATTACAGATTTTTCTTTTATGCCAAAAATCATTAGGATATTAAGTAAAGATCATGTTCCATGAAGATATTGTGTAAATTTCCTACTGTAAATATATCAAAACTTAATTTTTGATTAGTAATATGCATTACTAAGAACTTCATTTGGACAATTTTAAAGGTGATTTTCTCAATATTTAGATTTTTTTTGCACCCTCAGATTCTAGATTTTCAAATAGTTGTATCTCAGACAAATATTGTCCTATCCTAACAAACCATACATCAATGGAAAACTTATTTATTCTGCTTTCAGATGATGTATAAATCTCAATTTAAAAACAATGACTCTTATGACTGGTTTTTGGTCCAGTGTCACATATATGAGTGTTTTTCAAGTTTTAAATAGTTGACTCAGTTCTAGGCTCACTCCAATCCTTTACACACAGTTACTACACACAGTCAGATTAATAATAGTGGATAATAGTAAAATAGTTTTCAGTTATGAATAGACATAATTCTATGTATTGTATTGAATCAAGATCAATGAAAATATTCTACATAACTCACTCCAGACAGCCGCGGTTCTGCATCATCGTCTCTGCAAGACCCATCAGTGGATAGAAACTTCCAGTATGCTCTTCTGAATTCATTGCAGACAGAAGATTGGTCTTCACAAACCACGGACAGAGAATATTGATCCTCACACCATAGTTACCCAGTTTTGAAACGGCCTGTTGATGAGCAATTAAAGAAAAATTCAAAGACTTTCTCTTTCACAGAAACACTGTAATGCTTGATACATAAAATACATACTGCCATGGCACGACTGAAGCCCACCACGCCATGTTTGGTCGCTGTGTAGATGGGCGCAATCGGAAAAGGCCCCAAACCTGTGGACGGCTTGCAAAGATTCAGTCAAAACAGTTCACTGAATAAGTGAAAATTCTGCAATTGCTTATGCATTTACATCATGTC